>JAKSZP010014632.1:0-151401 GCA_022478985.1 Massospora cicadina | reverse complement strand
GGATAGGATGCGGATAAAAATATAACAGCTGTGAATAAAGGTCTGTTGGGCCCTAATATAGGTTGTAAAGCTTCAGCTAGTTTAACCCCTGTTAAGGCCAAGATACCAGTGACAGTGGGTAATTGTAAAATTGGGTTAGTGGAAATAGTTGGATTTTCAGGGTTGTTAAATTGATATAAGCTTGATAATAAAGATCCTTGTACTTTACTAAGAATTAAAAGCAGGTAAGTCAAATAAGTATCTAGAAGCATCTTAACTTTAATGACTGCAAGGAATGATTTTAGAAATATTCAGCTTATATACACTTTTCAGACTAATTGAACTAGCTTTAGGGCATACTTGATTCTTATCTAGCTTTAGATTCTTTAGGCTCTTTATGCCTTAGATAACCAAAGCTTAGACTAGTAGTCAACTGCCTAGTTAGGACTACTATGACCTGGCCCCAGGTGTTCCAATGTTCAATTCAGATTTTTTAGGCTTGAATTGACTCGTCTGACTCATTTTTCGTTCTGCTATGTGATTTTGCAATCATCTTCGATTGTTTAAGCTGATTGCATATATCATATATTCTAATAATAAGAACTGATATATCAAGGATATCTTTCATGTCAGGCTTTGCCCTGACATCTAGCTTGCTAGTACTTCCAAAACTATATTTATCATAATCCCATACTAATTCCCCTACGCTAAAATTAGAAAGATCTAGAATTCCTCATTATCATGCACTCTAGCCTTGACTTTCTGAGCTTGCGCTTTGGAATAAGAAGAGCTTTGTAGCTGAATTAAGGTTCATTTAAGCTTCTCAAGATAACGATTAGATTTATGATCTCTTTTTTAACACATGAATATAAGCGCAGAGGTAGCACGGGATGCTTCCCATATAATAACTCAAATTGTGAGTTCCCCATGGCTGAGTGATGATCATTAATATAGGCAAACATGGAGGAAGGCAAAAATATGTTCCAGCTGGACGCTTGCTCATTAACCAACTTATGTTTAATACCCACAAGAGTAATATTCACTATTTCAACAGTGCTGTTGGTCTCAGGGTTATAGGGCGTAGACAGTAGCTCTTTTACCCATCAACTCATTGAGTTTTGTGATCATTTAGGAAGTAAAGTTAGTCCCATTATCCATTATAATAAACTGGGGCAATAATGCCAATAAACTTTATCTTCCAAAATAAAGTTAGCGATGGTCATTTAGCCCAGGTCCTTAACTGCTTTGGCCTCTAACCATTTAGTAAGGTGATCAAAGGTCATTATAATATTTATAAATGGCAGCCAGTATTAACCAAAGGGCCCATAACGTCAATAGAAACGGTGTTCCAGGCAAACTTGGGTTTGACTAATTAGTATGAGATGGCCTTATGATAAGATGCTTCTGCTTGGCATTCTTTATGATAACTGAGCGTCTCATGAATATCAAAAGGCATTGACTCCCAGTAATACTGTGACCTTAACTTTTCAAGCGTATTAATGAATCACTTATTCCATGTTGCCTTGCGGGCTACAATGATTAATTCAGTCTGCTCAGTGAGCTGAGGAAATATGAAGAATTGTTTGTCAATTCTTCTATAAAGTTTTCATTTTCAATAAAAGTATTCTGGATCATCTCTTACACCTTTGTTGAATCTCTTCAGGCTCTTTATCATATTGCTGATCTACCATTTTATTACTCAATTCATCATACTTATCATTTAGTGAGGATACAGTAGGCAACTGGTAGAGAAAGTCTGCATTTTATTACTTAACGCTGGGCTGGTGGTGAATTTTGAAGCTATATGATTGTAATTTAAAACCCAGTGGGACAGTCGACTCTCAGGTTCTATAAGATTTTGTAACCTCACAGAGAGGCATGGCCATTACCACCGTAATGTACCCCATGGATGTAAATGAGAAACTTTTTGCAAGCATGAATGATGGCTAGACAATTATTTTCAGTAATGGTATAATTTCGTTCATGTTTATCCAGCATCTGATTGCAATAAGCAAAGGGTTATTCAACCCCTTTGTAACCAAGATAATATAATACCGCCCCTTCAGCGGAGAGGGATGCATCCATCTAAATGATGAGTGGCCTATTAAAATTGAGTTACATATGTAATGGCGCCTGGTTGAGGCACAGCCTTAGCTTTTCAAAGGCCAGCTGACTGTCCTCCACCCACTAAAATTGCACTCCATTTTTGAGATGGTGTTTATCAGTCCACCTATTGTACTGAAATTTTCCATAAACTGGTGGAAGTAGCTGACCATCCCCAGGAACACTTGAATGTTTTACTTGCTACTTGTTCATTTCATCCATTCAATAACTTCTAGCTTTGCCAATTGAGGCCATAAGTCTTATTTTTCAATGAAAACCACCAAATATTCAAGTTGCTCAAAAAAGAGTTACACTTATGCGGCTTAATTTTAAGATCTTCTATGGCGAGCTGGAAGAACTCCTCCATCAAGTTCTGTAAGTGTTCTTAAAACATTCTAGGAAAAAATTTCATCATATCAATATACTAGGACAAAGGAGATCTTTTAATCGCCCAATATTATGTCCATAGCCTCTTGAAAGGTCATGGGGCATTACACACACCCCTGCGGCATCTGAGTGGGTTGATACAGATTTTGGGCAGTTATTATTGTGCATTTTTCCTGATCCTCGTTAGGCATCTCAATCTGCCAGTAGCCAGAAAAAAAATAAGTGTCTGAGAACTATTGAGTGCCACCCAAGTGGTCCAGTGCATTGTCAATCCATGGTAAAGGCTAAGAATCCTTTTTTAGAATAAAGTTGAGCTTCCAGTGATCTATTAACACATGATTAGATACATCTTTTTTGATAATCAATACAGGAAAGGCTCATGGACCCTTGGAGGGCACCAACATCCCGTGTTGCACTAGCTGGTTAATTTCTGTTTTAGTGATCTCATCCGTCACCTTTGTATGCCTAGTAGGATGAAGGAAAATGGGAAGAGGATTTCTGGTATCCATTTGACGTAGCACATTATTTTTTGCATGACCAAAATCAAAACCTTTTTTTGCAAAAAACAGACTATTCTTACTAAAAAAGGGCTAAAGCTTGGTACTTCTCCTCCTTAATTAACCATGATAGGCTTTCCAATGGACCAAATAACAAACAGAGTAATTGGTATCGTTGCTCAAGCACAGTTCCTACAGAGTACCAAAGTCATGAATATATTCTACTTCCTCAACTTAGAGAATATGTACAAAAGCAACGATTTGGCGTTGTTTTATTTGAATAATGTGAATACAGATTAGGTAGTAATACCTTAGTTTCACCATGGTCAGAAAGGATAATCCCTGGCGTGGTGACAGGTTTGAGATAGAGCGGAAAAATGGTGCAAAGATTTCACTATATAACCATTGGGGATTTTTCAGGTTAATTTTGGTCCCTATTTTAAGTAAATTACCTACTAGAATAGTTAGGTTACAATTGCCCTTAATGGTGTGTCCTTAAGTTCCATAGCTTGAGTAGGCAAACTCCAAGTGCAGAACAAATTCATTGATACCCCAGTGGTACTATCCCATGCTTACACATGAGGCTAACAACATCCAGTTTATGAGGTGCTGATCCCTCAGGTTTTTGATTGTAAGAAAGCGGAAGATATTGTCATATTATCTCCTACATGTTTCCTTCAAAATAAGTCTTGACTCCATAAGTTTTCATCAAAGAGGTTTCAATAAGAAAATCATAAACTTGACTTGGTAACACTATAGCCGGAGCTGATAAAACTAGCAAATCGAACCTCAGTGGCAGTGCACTATAAGGCATAATGTGGTGATCATAGGGCTTCACAGTACCATAATTTTTGCAATGATTGATATCCGGTGCCATAACAAGTTTTTTACCAGTTTAGTGGACATGATGTAACTAGTGCTTCACTGTCCATGATAGCTCTTACTTTGAGCTTATCAACATTAAAATTGATATATGTGCATTCACCATCATAAGCATTAACCGCATTGATTGTGTTTAATCTAGGGATCCACTTACCCCTAAATAGGATTGTAGGTCAATACATAATAATGAAAATATTTATTTTAAGTAATAATAAATTATAGCCTCCTGGACTCAGTATAATTTGAGAATATCACCTGAGGTGACTGAGAGCTCACGCTGTTATAACTATTGCACATAAGTTTTTCCAAATATCTCCAGAAATAACTCATCTTTGCATTTGTTTAATGGATGAGTGGTAAAGACTACTAAATTAACCACAATTACTTAGTGCAAAGCCAAAGGTGGGGCGTCCTTGTTGGATAAGGATAGAACAGAATGCTATCATAAACACCATATTTCTTGAGTTTTTTAGATAGGGTGGAAGTAAAAAATCCCGATTCTACTCCACCACTCTTTTCCCAATTCTTCCTTCTTACTAGGTTTCAAGAAAAACCTTGGGTTTAGATCCCAAACTAGGGAAACTATTGTCATTATTCCCCGTGCTTTTACAAAGGTAACAAGTAACCTGAGCAATATAAGGCTTAGGAAAACGAGGTCTATAAGGCTGAGCAATTTAATCTTTGAGGGAGATGACTTTGTCAGATTGTTTACAGAACTCTAATGACTTGGTTTAGATGCCTCAAAAGTGGTGGCGCAGCAGCGGAGATAATCTAGCATATGATTTATTTTTATTCTCATTCAACACAGAGAATAAAATTTATATTAAACCGAGGTAAGCTGACCAGGGGACAGACATTACCGAATATATGTGAAACTAATAGAATAACTAAGAAATATAAAAATTGGGCACCCCAGGGTACTCAAGTTACCCCTGTTGCCAGCGGGACTGCCAGGTATGGGGGGTTGGTGCACTACTCCGAGGGGGTTTCCCCTGCTATGGAGCAGGTGTGAAGGAAAGGGTCTGTGTGGAGGAACCAGAGTGGGAACCATGATTCTATGAGCGCTTTTTGTCTTGGTCTCATATATCCATAGAGCCAGGCTTGGAAGTGCTCTAGTAAGTGGACATGGAATCTGTTAATAATCCCATGAATGGTTGGGACCGTGCCCTTGAACGCATCTAATGCAATTGTGTATTGTCCACATTGCAATGGGTATTATTAGGGAGCGGAGGGTAGATGGGATTGGTGACTTGATCTGGAGCGCGAAGATACTCTTTGATATCGAGAATTCCTGTTTGTTTTGAATCTTGAGAAGGCGTGCGACTTCCTGCCATATAGATTTGTTGGGGGGCATGTTTCTAGGTGGTGATGTAGGGATCCCTCCCCTCCACATACTGCACATGTTTTGTGGAGGGAGTTGGAGTGGTCCAGCATCCTATAGGTCCTTCTCAAACAGCGCCAGGCGTTTGCTCTTATCCTTGGTTGTAGGAGTGGGTGGTGTGTCATTTTCCACATTGCTTTCTGTGTTGTTAAATCATAGGGAATATCCAGCATATCTAGGTATTCTATCCTAGATATGCTTGGGGTTGTTGCGAGCATATCCCTCTGGGGGTGGTTTTCTGGGTTTCTTAATTTAAATTGGGGGCTGGGTCGTCCCCTTCCCTGCATAGTACCCATGTTCTCTATGGTCCATACCATACGGCGGATAGTATGGAGGATATGTTTGAAATGAGGGGAGGTTCCATGCGAACCCGTTGCAGTAGGGTGCTTGGCAAGGTATGAAAGTAGTCTGGGTGGACTATGTGGGTTAGTTAATTTGAGCGCCTGTGCAAAGTTAGTCCTTGATGCTCTGGACCAATGTTGTTGCGGGAGGTCTGGAGCAAGGATTTCCTTTATCCAGGTACCTAGGATGTGATTGGCATGGCTCTCAAAATCTATTAGTCCCATGCCTCCGCTTGAGCGTGAGCCAAATAGTGTTTCCATCCGTATAGGAGAGTGAGAGCCAGGCCACAGACAGCCCTGGATAAGCGCGCGAATTGAGGTTATAAAGGTAGGTGAGAAGGCTATTGCATGGGCCTAGTACCACAGTATTGGGAGGATGAGCGAGTTAGCAACTGTAACTCGTCCTGTTAGTCCTGGGGTTCTTCCCTTGAGGGAGGCGACGCGTTTGGATACCCGTTGTAACAGGCTACTTTCCATTGTCTCATTAGCATATCCCCCTGATTCTAGCCAGATTCCAAGGTGTCAGCCAGGAGTGGTGGTGGGAGGTGTTGCAAAGGGTAATATAATTGGGTTTTTTCTTTGAGTGTTGGTGTGAGGTTCTGATGTTGTGGCCCAATTGTTTGTGTATTTGCCTAAGGATGATTTCTGTCTTCCTTTTGTTGAGCATTGCATTGCTCACCTTGGATTATTCCTCTAGAGTGTGTTCCAGCTGTTGGGCATCTTCATTGTTTGCTATACCTGCTACGCAGTCATCTGCAAAGGCCAGTATCTTGATTGTTGGTTGTCCTTGTGCGGTTATCCCCATGAGACGTGAGTCAGTTACTCAGAGGAGCGGGTCAAAGCTGAAATTGTATAGCAGTGGGCTGAGGGGATCCCCTTGTTTGAGCCCTCTGTGTGGTTTGATATTGTTTGTTAGGAATCCAGGGCCGCATATAGCCATGGTTTCAGATTCTGTTAGGAGCATCACCCATTTTATGAATCTTGGTGGGAGTTTGAAGGCATGTAGACATTCTTTTAGGTATGGCCAGCTAACATGGTCATACGCCTTTTCCTGATCCAAGAAGACCAGGGCACCAGTTGCTTTGGATTGGCAAATGTTTGCAACAGGGTGTATGTTGTTCCAGATTGAAAGCCCTGGTATAAACTCAAACTGGTTGGGTGATAGGGCGTCATATACAATTGCGCCTAATCTAGCTGCTAGAATTTTTGTTAGAATTTTTGTGTCAGTGTTGAAGAGTGCAATTGGGCGCCAGTTGGCCAGGTCCAACTTGTCATCCTTTTTATACAAGGTTATAATGTAGGATTCATGGCCTCCTGGTAATAGGCGTGTTTCCAATAAACTCTGGTTCATTGACGCCAATAGGAGGGGGGCGGTTTATTGAAAATATTTTTTGTAAAATTCGTAGGGTATCCCATCAGGCCCTGGGCATTTCCTACGTGGTGCACCGCGAATTGTTTACCAAAGCTCCTCCTGTGTGATAAGGGATAGTATATTGTAATTTGGTGGTGTACTTTGTATCTTGGCAGTTTGAATAAAACAATTTAATTTTTTGTGGATCTGTTGGCATAACGCGATATAATTTGATGTAATAGCGGTGTACTTCCGCCTTGACCTCCTCAGGGTCAGTTGCCATGGTGCCGTTGGTCTTGCAGGCCTGTGTGCATGTGGGCTGGTTTCCGCGGGAGTGGAATTGGTGGAAAAAGTATATTAAACAGGTTTCGCCTTCCTTTATGAACTTACCTTTGCTCAATACTTTGATTCTGTGTTGGTGTTCAAAGATATGATTGTTAAGTTGGGCTGAAATTTCTGCCCATTTGCGTCCCCAATTAGGGCTATAGCCAGATCTCGGAGTATTTATTTCCAGGTGGTCTAGTTCTGCCAAGGTACGCTTGATTGTGGCTGTGTCCGCGGTGTACTTGCGTGATGCAATATGTCAGGTTTTGTTGATTAAATCTTTTTGAAATTTTCCCATGTTCCAATGGGATCCAAAGTGAATGGGGCTGTGAATTCTGGGTTTGTAGCCTTGTTTTCAACCTGGTCAGATATCTCAGGCAATCTTATATTTTCTGGGTGAAGCTTTCTCCAAGGTGACACCTGTGTGTGGGATTGGGTTGGTGCTAACTGCACCATAACTAATCGGTGATAAGAAAAATTGATCTTTCTTGTTGTAAATTTGGAGATTCTTGAGTGGTGGGATTGTGGGATGAGGATGTGGTCAATACGACTCATTGATATGAGCAGTCCCTCACATATGTTGGTTCTTGTCATATGGGGAAGGATTGGTGAATTGGGAGGAAGAGCATCCTGTAAGCCAAGAGATGCCTTCATTGTGCGATATTCAATGTGTCCAGGTGGGTATCCCCTGGGATTAGGCCATTGATCTATATTGGGGTTATCCCAGCAGTTGAAATCGCCTAACGTGATGATATCTGGTGGGAGGGTGAGGGTAGAAATTTTTTCAAAATTTTTTTTCTCTCAGTTGCAGTGCACAGTGCGTAGATACATGCTAACAAAATTCTTATCTTGTCATGTGATTGTTGCTACCAGGACTCGACCGTGCAAGTGTGATGATGAATTTGTAATTTTAAATTTTTTGTTGTTTTGGACTATCACCCCACAGTGAGACGTCCATACTGATTGTGATGGTGTGACCCTGGTTGACCAGGATTCTTCTTCCCCTTGTAGGCAGTGGGTTTCTTGGATGGCCAAGATGTCTACAATAGGTTTTTGCAGGAATGCCAGCTTTTTGGCTTGGGACGTATGAGCCCTGGCTCCCACGATATTTAACATCCCTATTGACACTTGGGTGCCCGCGGCGCCTCAGGAGCGGTTGGGAGGACCCTCTGGTCCTATCCTACCGCGGCTCATTTTGGCCATGCTCCGCATCTGTACTCCAACTCTTTCACTGCTATTGTTGGTTCCCTTGATCTGACTCAATGATTCAAGGGAATTGCGGTTTTTTGCATTTGCGTCAACTTTTCCTGCACAGGTCTCATGTTGATTTGATGCAGGTTGTTGATTGGATTTTATATTTTTGAGGTTCAACTTTGTTGCATTGTGCACCACATTTTCACCCAAATTGCGGTTACATTGTTCCTCAGTATGTGCATGACTGATGACGCTTTGTGGCTCAGTCTGGTTACTGTGAAATTTTCGACATGGGCATATTGTTCTGATTGGTTAGTTTGGTGAATATCTGAAATATCCTCCTGAATTTGTCCATGGTTAATTGCGGATTCCACATGTGCCGCCGCTTCAGCCGCTGCTCTCTTGCGGGCTTTTTGTGCTGCTTTATGCTGTTTACTTGTAACTGGGTCCACGATGGAGTATAGTCCATCTTCACCCCAGCGGAATGGGTGGTGGCCATCAGTCATTTTGGTGAAGTTTTCATTATCTTCGTCCATAACTTCTTCACAAAAATCATTTTCCATTAAGCCCTCTTTTACAGGGCATGCATGTTCCTTGTGGCCCAGTGAGCCACAGTGGATGAAAATGGGTGGTGCGCGTTCCGGTGTAACTCAGAATGCAGCTGACTGGCCCCCATCTGTGAAGTGAAATTCTGCTGCGAGGGGAATTCTGGATAAATCCTCTTCCACTTCTGGGAAGGGGTTGATTACAGCGATAGCTTTGCCCGTGCACAGGTCAGGCATTAAGCGAAATTGCTGTAATTTGAGTTGTTGGATTTCTCTGTAGGCCACAAGACCTTTGTGGAGCTCCTCCTCAATTACCTTACGAGGAAGGTTGGTGGAGAGCGAGTCAAAGGAGATGAACAAAGTTTTCGCTTTGTTCCATCTGGTGCATGCAGTGTGCACAAATTTTTTGCCCTCAGGGAGGGCAATTTCCACGCAGATTTTTGCTGCGGCATCGGCTTCATTGGCTGTTTTGAAACCAATATCAATCCAGCCGCGGCCCATGTTGTTGGTGGCTACATACACCGCATGAGGGAAAAGTGAGGGTTGTGCCTCACATGTTTTCTCCCACAGGTCGGTGACTCAAACCCAAGGAAGACTCTGATCCCATGTTCCACCTTTGACAAAGGTTGATTGAATTGAATGTAGATGTATTGCGCGTGCTTTACAGTAAATACCATAAACCCAGATGGTGTCTGAGTTTGCGATTTCTTTGCAGATTGGGTTCCTGGTCCCCCTCCAGGGCGTTTTTGCCCTTAGTTGCACCGTTAAGTGCACCGCTTGCCGCGATGCTCACCCATGTTGTATTATTTTTGTTATTAAAGTCGCCCATCTTTCCTGAGTGTGATTATCCAAATTTGCTGTTCAAATCAAATCATAGTTACTAAAGTGATTGTTACGAGAAAGAAAAGCAACACAGAGAATATAATAATATGACTGTTTGTAGGGATCACAGGCGTGACACAAGGCAATTTGGCATCAAAATTTTAGCCACCTTAGCTCCATATAAAGCTTGAGCTTCATGTTAAAACATTTAGCAAAATCTTTAATGGACTCATCCTTATTGAAAGAGAGATAAATAATCAACGTTTTACACGTCGTTATCCATTACTATACACTAAACTCTTTAACAATTAGGGCAATGGCGTTGCAGTAACTCATTCCAAGTTCTTGTAGCATGAGCATTATCAATTCCCGACTTATAGAGTTTAGAGAATTCATTAACGTAGCCCTAGTGTCTCAGGGGCACCACCCATACTCAGTCCAAATAAAGGGGTAAAGTTGTGTACATTGCCATTTTCATCACAATTAGGTGGATTAATCAGATTAACTGGAATCTGGTACCCCATTTAACAAGGGCATGATGGCTGTGACAATTTGGATTAAAGTTAAAATCTAGCTTATTGAGGCCCAACTATAAAACAATATGAACTGCTGGCACAGAGGGTATAGAAGGCTCAAAAGAAGCCTCATCATCCATCATTTTATTTAGAAGTTTTGAGTGAAATGAAAGTTCAACACAGTGAGAGGTGAACTAGCAACGGATTGATTATTATCCCCAGTAACATGACGTTGTTCTGCCACAACCTGTTGTTCAACCAGTTCCAGCTTCTAATTGGAAGAGTTGAGTATTATCTTTAGCTCCTTAATCTTTTGTCCTTGTAATTGGAAAAAAGTTTGCAATGAGGTAATCTCTTCATCAGAATCAAAAATGGAGCAAGAAGGGTTGCTCAAGTTCTTCTCAAAGCCATTAAGGCGGAGTGGAGGGTCCTTCAAAGTAGCTGCAAGAGTAGAAACTTGAGAAATCTGAGGTGATAAATCATTTGAGCCTGAGCCCAGAAATCCTATCTATTTCTTTGATATGGAGACGAGTAGGTGAACCAAATTTCTGCTAGCTAGTTGGAGCAGCCGCGTTATATTCCATAATTTATGTTGGGATAATAAGAGAAATACTCTTTCTTATACTTATGATTTTGGTTTGATACAGGGTAGCAATTGTGCCCCATGTAGTGAGCACCACTGTTAAGTTTGGCGCTTAGGCGTCATATAACAGATGCACAAGTCAACACATGTAACACACCAGATACTGTATGAAGTCAGCAATCTGGGAAAAACTCAACAATAATTAATTTTATTAATGGCAATAGGGTGTTTATTATCTAGTACAGGAGCACACCTTAGTATCTGGTACTGTTGGTAACTGTCATCTTCACATGACTTGATTGAAGAGATTAATTTCCAGGCCAAAGCTGGGCGCCAAGAGGCCAGGAAAGTCAAACTTCAGGATCTTCCCGACTTGAGGCACATATTGGACCAACACTGGGTACAGGCCAGGTATGCCCACGTTGGTTCAGAGGAGTGCAACCTGCCCAGCCATGTATAATGGCTGTAGCATTAAAACGGACGTGTTACCACATGATTTACCATATTTTAATTCAATTGGTTAGTGAATGGGGGTTCAAAAACCATTTATTTTAAAATAACTTGGGTTGGCATAATTTCAATCATTCGCTCAGGTAAGATCAATCATAAAGTATGTTACCCAGTCAGATGGAAGCGTACGCTTATTGATGCACCAGGGCTTAGTACCACTTTCTCCGCCTGAGGATTTCCCCAAGTTGTCTTAAATATGTTTCATTTAGAACAACTTTTCATGTTGGTTGACTTCTTACTTTAAACATTACCTGTTGGCTTACATTTTTTGTTAATATGGCTCCTTGGGAGAACTTGTGTGCTGACCTCCTTGAGATTGTCTCCAACAATGTGGGCCATTATATCTTATTTCATTTTAACTAAAGTTCTGGTGCACCTTTGGGCCACCATGTCCCCTCCAGATTGAGTCACCCAAGACTCGTAGCACAGATTTACACTTGGTCATGGACTCACCTTTGGGGTCTACCCAAGTAATGTTATTTCTTGGTTATCTTATCCTATATACCGCGTTGTACACCCTTGCCCTGGGTCCCTTCTGCTCTGGCACCCTATGCGGTTCCCTGTTTCCCATTCTACTAATGTATAATTCCCTGGCGGTGTGGGTGTGCATCCCACACCACCTCTCTGGGAATGAGAGAGTTACAGATACTCTCTTGAAAGTGAATCAGGGGTTCTGTTGTAATTTGGCCTGAATAACTATTCTTTTTTATTTTACTTTACTTTACATTTTATTTTAGACTAAGATTTTGATCTCTCAGCCCTTGACACCAATATTTATCTGTTCGATCCATTTACACTGGATTGCCTCAATGACACTGTCTATCCTTCAAATTAAGTTATGGCGGATTACCTTGCTCATGCGCCTATGTTTTTGTATGTAGCTAATAATCAATAGGATTAATTTACTATTGATCTACTCTGGCCCATGACAAGAATAACATCTGAGGATCAGATCCTTACACCCCACCAGCAATATTCCCTAAATCACTTACTATCAATTTATGAGGCTTTCTGGAATCATAAATTAACCACCCCTTTTTATTATTATATTTTCCTTGCCCTGACGGAGTAAAACAATCCTCAAGGGTTTTCCCACTAAAATCCAAGCCAATGATGCTCATTTTTTTACATAAAACTATGCGCTGCTTGGTAAACTACTGTGTATTTTTATTATGATGGGGATGGACTATTAAGGAGATCCTTTTTTCATCTAACTAGTTTTAGCTATTAAAGCAAAACTTTGATAACAAATCTTTACTATTTTACTATAAAACTAATGTCTTCATACTATATCCTTATTTTAGTACTTAAATGCTTTGATCTTTGCAGTTTTATATGTCAGGGAGATGGCAAAAGAAGTTTAAACTGGCCTACAAGTCAGGATGCAAAGGCACCCAAAGGCAAGCCAGAATGCCAGAGGCATTGCCGCTTGAATGACGGTGACTTGTGCGGGTAGATTTTTGACAATTGAGCACTGGTGAATGACGTGTGTGAAAATGAATCCGTCAAGAAACAAGCTGTTGCAACTCCTAACCCAGTGGGCTTTGGTGTGGGGAGTTGTGCAATTAGATTTGGCAGCTTGAGACCCTCCATAGGAGAGTTTGGTACAAAACAGAGGTGAGGGGGGCGGATCCTCACCTAGAGTGGGGACAGATGGGCTCACAGGATACCAATATCCTGCTGGTAAATTATTTCAACAATTGGATTGAATTCCCAAAAATTTCTTACACAATACACTAGTTGACTATGGTAGGAGCTATGTTACTATCATGATGTGTATTGCCCAGCCAATATGGGACCCAGGGGCCACATTGTTAGTGCCATAGGGAGATTGGCAAAGAGAAATTTGAAACAAAAAACATTGGGAACTTGTGAAATTTTTTTATGAATGGTAAGTTAAAATTGACCGTCAACTTCATCAATATGTACAACTGCTATAAAAGACAATTGATTTGGGAAATAACTTAGCAATGCTTGGGATTGGGGCCCTCAAGATTTGCCTAACCTAGCAAACTTTAAGTGGGGGGTAGACTTATTCAATTTGAACTAACTTCAAAGAGTTGGCAGTGGGCCAAGTCTCTTTCAGTTTGACCTTGTATGCCCAAATTGCAGTTTCACCATGTTTCTTATGGTTAGCATAATGTCATCTCACCCAATGAGCAAAGGGAGCCTCCCAAGGCCACCCCACATAGGGTGCAGTCCCAAGAGGTTAGAAAGGGGTTTGGGATACCCAACCTGCACGCACCCAGTCGCTTTGGCATCCGCTTGGCCAAGTGAGATGCATTGAATAATGATCCTAATTTTTGAGGGGAGGGTTTTAGGCTAGCGCAACTTTTGACAATGGCCCAAAGCCATCAGCTATTTCTGCCAAAAGATTTGATACTTGGCACATTTGTCTTAGAAGGTAATTTCCCGTTGCGCTTTGTCCCCTATGTTTTAGAGGTAAGTTTTGAATTGACAACAACATTTTCCAATGGCCTAATGCCATTGGCGAGTTTAACTGAGTATTTAACACTGGACACATTCTTCTTAAGAGGTTCATGCCCTTCTGGCTTTGTTACAATGTTTTTAGCAGATTATAAACTGACAACAATGTTTCCCAATGGCCCAATTCCATTGGTGAGTTTTGCTGGGAATTTGACACTTGATTCCCTATATACAGAATGTGCATGCTTATCAGGCTTTGTTGCCAGGGGTTTAAAGCTTTTAAGACCTTGATTTTGAGGGCTCATTTCCCTAAACTTCATAGGGCCTTTAAGCTCATGGAAGTTGCAGCTTTCAAGTATTTCAGCACACCTTTTCTTAATTTGCCGTACTAATGCAGCGGAGGCAATTGCAGGGACAGGGGGTGGTATCTTCAAATGGAGATCTGTTACTCATCATTCATCTAGCACATGGGTGCGATTGCCCTGTGAGACAAGAGGGACATCTTTCCCCTTTGGGCCTTTTTTTGTAGGGAACGGGAACACCACCCATTCTAGGCAGAGGGGACGCTCCCATGGACTTACAGTATATCAACATTTAAGCGCCAATAACAATTGGCTCAGATTCTTAAAATTGCTAGCAGACTAAAAACTGTCTACTTTGGGAAAAAAGTCCCCATCCAGATGGCAATCTCATACATATATGCCA
This sequence comes from Massospora cicadina, assembly GCA_022478985.1. Classification (NCBI taxonomy): domain Eukaryota; kingdom Fungi; phylum Entomophthoromycota; class Entomophthoromycetes; order Entomophthorales; family Entomophthoraceae; genus Massospora; species Massospora cicadina. Next base: position 136,855 of record JAKSZP010014632.1, on the reverse strand, counting down.
CTCTATCAAAGTTCTCATTGGTGCATTTCATGGTTACTAAGAAGCCTTAAGATTGATAAGCTACTGGCTTAATATCCTAATTAAGCCAATAAAGTGAGTGAACAGAGCTCAGGGGAATTTTCAATATAAGACAAATATGCTGAGTAATTTGAATATGCCAGATGTAATCATATTTCTGGCGGCTGGCCATATTAAACATTAAAAACCCTATTACTTATATTTTGTGTTAATGTGGGGAAAAAGCATATTGCTGCTGAACTAAAATAGGAGGCAATTAGGTAATTGAGGCCACAGCGTTATTGACCAATAATTTAAGGAACAAGAAATGCATCTGTGGGGATTTAAGTATTTGATAAATAGTAATTGATAGATGACCGGCTTTATATAAAAAAGGGGGCCTTGATATACTAATTTCTAAGAATAGATCAAACCCCTCTTCTAAGTTTAAGTTGAATATAAATTAAATACATAAAAAATATGAGCTGATGGTTGGTTAAATCAATTACAACATTATCATTAGTCACTTGATCTTTATATATTAACATACTAACACCTTTACTTTATTGGTAACTTTCCTATGGCTCCCAGTATACCATCCTTAGGATAGCAGTTGGATACCTGACGTTCCAGAAGAATACAGATACTCTTAAGTTGTGCACCTTATTAGGCTTGTTCCCCCTTTTGCAATGCCATCCCTCTCATTCAGTCCCTCCCCAAAGGCGGTGACTCCCTTCCCTATTTGTACCTTCTGTCAAAAACCTCTCTGCTTCTCATATATGTTCCTCTTGCCATTTTTTTTGTGAGGTTTGCTCAGCCACATTATTCTTGGCATTAATTAAACTAAAAGTCCTAATATTGAGCTTATAAACTGATAAAGATCAATTAGCTGAACTTTATTGGCCAAAGAAATATTTATTATGAGGTACTTTATGCTTGAAAACGTTTGTAATTAAAAAATCTATAAAGAATTTCATTAGATTGTGATTTTTAAATAAAAAGCTAAATATAAAAAATAAGTTCTTATAGATTTCGTAGTGTGGACCTATAAACAAAAAGATATTTGTAAAAATTTTGAATTTTAGCTTTTGTAGTTTTGAGATATGCGGACTTATTTAACTATATATTTATTTGAGGTATGCTGACCAGGGGACAGTTAATTTTTCTATATAGATAAAATAAAGTATTAAAATTATGTTATTATTGGTTAAAATAAGGCGCAATTTTTGTAATATATGCCATCTTTTTTTACATGGCGTCAGTGGAATTTCCTACTTTGCCAATTTTTTTAGATTGCTTTGGTAGAATAATACTCATTTATTGTCATAAAACCTTAACCTCATCACAAAGCCATATCATTTAAATCAATAAAAATTATTTTAAATTAGTATATAAGCAAAGCAAGAGCTTTTATTTAACTAATAAATAACAATTCTATTTTGTGCTAATATATATCAGGGTCAAGTAATGTTAGTTATTCACTTAATCAGTGGCTTTGAACATGTAAGTTACTTAATAACAATCCACTGCTTAGTGTTAAATTAGAAGTGCTTACAAAACTCACTCTTTTGAGCTGTTTTACTTTACCAAATATTAACATCTAAAGGTTCAATTACTTACCCTTAACCCTTGGCACTCAAGAGATGACTCTCAATCAATCACATCATTAACCTAAGTTGCAAACTTTTTAAAAATTATTATTTTGGCGTTGATACTTGAAAATTTTACAAAATTGCAGCGCTTTAAAATATTGTAGTTTGATAACCTTATATTTAGAAATAACTAGTATTGTAGAACTACCAGATATTAATGATGTTGATCTCAAGGTTCACAATTTAAATTTTGAAATTTTATTCTAGGTGGTCCAGCCTGGTGATAAAACTGTACCAAGTAAGGGAATTAAAGAAATGGAAAAGGAGGATAAACCCAGAAAACCTCCATGCACAGAGAATATGAGGCCAGGAATTCCAGGGACCACCTTACTAATTGCTATCTCAGTTTGGGGCATTGGTGCACAATGCCAACACAGTCATAATTGTCCCTGTCAGTCAATTACAAGACCAATGTTGTATTAAGAGTGATTTGGGCTTTTATTTAAATGACATCATCCAAAAGACCCTGGCCAATTCTCAGTGAACCCTTTGAATTGGGGAAACACTTTTAATAATAATAAAACTTGGCCAAAAATCTCAAGTTTGGGTAGCAGGGATATTCCAAATCATCGTCAAATTTAAGGGAGCCAATTGGAGGTCCCTCACCAGCTTACAACAAATGTTGATCAAACTACACTGTAAAAACTGGCCCCTTTTTATAGGGTCAGAGGGGGTCCAACAAGGTGAAAATATTTTTCCACCTTCTGATTGGACTAAATATATATAAAATCCCTTCATCATGGGTTCATCTTCCTGTAAGCCCCTTTCTTAGCTGACCTTGCATTATGCTAGGTGAGTCTCAACTGATCCAAAAGATTTAATTCCAATATTCCCTATTTTTAGGGGTGGAAGGTGATTCAGTAAGGGCATATGGCTACCAACCTGAAGGTTGCAGGTTTGATTCCCGCCCTTCGCACATCGATCGGGGTGCCAGCCAAAGGAAGATATTGGTGGTTAGTAGGTCTAGTAACACGAAAACCTTACCCATGACGTAACCAGAAAAATTTGAGTCCCAATCTGGAGGTGGAAAAACTTTCTTCAACGGAGTTGACCCTGTTCAGGTTTCATGTCATTTCTTTCTTTCTTTCTTTTGGTAATGCCTGTCCCCCGGTTGGCTTGCCTCAGTTAAATAAATAAATAAATATTCCCTATTTTTGACATTACTAAGCAATCTAAACTTTGAGCCTTGATGTTTTAATATTAGCACTAACTTATTAAGAGGGTTCACTTTTTATCCCCTCACCTACACTAAGAAGAATTATAAAACACCAACTTTTTAGTATTAACTTATAAAGTTTTATTAGTCAAACTAGTGGTGAAAACCCCACCTTTATCTTACTTCAGCAGTAGATATTATTTTCTTCTGCAATATTGTTGAATCTGGGGCAAATTAGCACCAGCGAGCATACACCCTTCCCTGATTCCAACAAGTGGTGCTCACTACAGAGGGCATTACACCACAAAAACCACATAAAATGGAGGCTGTTGGGAGAATTGACCCTTCTAGCCTCCCCGCCGCTTATGAACCAAGAATAGTTGCATTGGAACAACAGCTTGCCAGTGCTCTAGCTTGACTGAAAAAGCTTGAAAAGCACTCTTTTCATGGGTATCTCCAGTGTCAAAAACCCCTTTGTGAGACAAAGTTACCCCAAGTGAGTTTAGCATCGCCTCATTCCTCTATGTTTATTAATCTGTTATGGAAGAATCCCCCAATGAGAAGAAAATTAAGTTATTCCTCCAATGTTTGAGTCGCCTGTCCCAAGAGATAATGGTTCCCAATATGGCCACGCTCTTCACCTGGGCAGAGATGAAGGAAGCCCTTATGGAAAAATTTGGTACTACCTAAAGTTTATGACGGAGAAAACAGTCCTTCATGTGCCTTAGCATGCAGAAGGGGGAATCAATCTCCTATTTTGTTGTACGGTTCTATAGGGAAGCTCAGCCACTATCTTTCACGAAAATGCTACCCCTTGATGATGCCTTGCAGCCATTCTAGCTAACTTAGCTTCTCACCCTCCTATAGCCTGACATTTTATATTCATTAAACGTCACCTCTGAACTATCTGTGATATTAACACATTGTTGACCGGTGATGAGTTAACTTGTCATCTGTCAACAATATGATACCAAACAAAAATTAAAAGTAAAACTAAAATTTTATAAAAAAATATGTCCAAACTTTTCATTTTATTCAGTATAAATAAAATTTATAGGAGTTTATTTAGAATGTTTTAACTTACTCTCACATTCAAGTACAAAATAATAGCCAATGACCTGACAGTTTCTGTGTAAAATTGCCAGTTAACAATGTGTTAAGGAGGCACTTCTGGAACTTGCGGATATCTATAACGTTGAAGCTACTTCAGGTGTTGGGTCAAACCTCCAGGTTCTGACCATTAAGGATTACTCAATTGTAGCCCTGCCGTAGGAGGCTATGATTAGCCCTATGGGCCCCCCTATGCTGGTTAATACTCTTAGCCCAGCACCTGTGGCGCAGCTTAAACCTGATCTTCCTCTGCCCAGCCAAACTGAGGTTCTCAAGCTGGTAAAACAGAGTGCACCATCATCAATAGGGCAGTGCTCCCTGCCCCCATCTTGCCACCAAGATCATCTTTTGTCAGCCAAAGAGACCCTCCACGTGTCTCTTAATCATAAACTATTTCTCATGTGCTATTTGCCTCCACTAAAAATGGGTCAAAGGACCAGGGCACCCAAGCTGAACCGCTTGTTTTACATAAACACACAGCAGCTGATCAACCCTAATCTGGAGTAGTTAAAGCATCCACCTCCACGATGCTATCCCCTCAGACCTCTCACCTGAAGGGTTCTTCTCCTCCAGTGGCCCCAAAAGTTAGTGCAGCTATGATGCTCCCTTAAAAAACCAAAAGGTAGATGAGCTCCAAAGAGACCTCCCCTGTGAGGAGAACAAACTGGCTTCTCAGTCCCCTCTTAGCAACTCGTTGAGGTGCATTGACAATCTCTATAGTGACGAGTTTGAAGGGGGTGGTGAAGACGCGGGCTATTATGTCTAGGGAGCCCCCAGGGCGTGTAGATTCAGGATAGGATGAAGTCTGAAAGAATTGGGATAGCCATGATACTACGACAAACCTAGATTCAACATTTGCTGAGGTTTTCAGAGGTGATTGATACTGCCAGTGATGATGATAAGCTTATTTGTACAGTGATTCGATCTACCCAGCAGGTTCATGCCCTCCAATCTATTAGAGATAAATACCCTGCGATGTCTCAACACCTTGCATCCCCTCTACGTTTAAAGGAGGTTCTTGACCTCCTCCTACTTTTGGTAGCACAATAACTAAGGTAGAGGTTGTCATCAATAAGGTGCGAGATCTAGCCATACTTAATATGGGTGCTCCAGTGAATGTGGGCTCTCCAAAGCTCATCAATAGATTTAAATCTGCCGCCTGATCTGGAAAATTTTCAGGAGTTTGGAATTGCATGTCCCAACAACACGTGAGCTATTGGAGCCTACTCTTCACTACCCATACAATTTGGGATGCTCCTGCTGACTGCCCTCACTGCGGTATTAAACAATAACGCATACAACCTACTCATTGGCACTCACTTCATGATTGAGTATGAAGGAATCATTAATATGAAACAGAAATTTCATACCTTATAACTTACAAAGTTTCTTTAGTTTTTACCAACAATGAGCTCAAGAAAAAATAATACACCTGCGTCGTTGAGTACTTTTCCTCCGCCCTCACTATTACTTAAACCACGCTTAGCAGAAACACAAAAAATCTGCCTCACTCCGTGGGTGCTTCAGAGACATTCCATTGTATGCGTCAGTTTAGGTAGTAGTCAAAGCAGGTGAACAAAAGGTGATAGACACCAAGATAACTATGAAAATCCCTTGCAACTGCCTTCTATACTTAACAAGAATTGATGGAATAAGTCCTATAGAACATTGGGTGTTGCCAGGTATACTGGATCATGCTTACCAGTGACCTATTAATCTTCTGTTAAGGAATCTCACTAACAAGGACATGGCTGTAAAGAAGCATCAGAAGGTTATAAAAGCCCTTCTATTCCAATTGAGGACATCCACTAAGTCCAATATTAATCTATGCTAGATATGGGACTACACACTGACCAAATGATATTAACTTTGCCCAACGTTCACATTTCCGATTATCTAACTCCCAATGAGCTTAATAAAATTTATTATTTACTGGAGTCATATAGTGAAATTTTTTCCAAATTTGATACTGACTATAGGCATATGAAGAACTGGAGCCACGCCAATAATGTTGGTGATGCCAAGCCTATTCAATCCAAACCTTATCAGAAATCAACAGTTGATGGGCTCCAGATGAGGATGGAGCTTAAACAGTTGCTGGACGCGGGGTTACTGATGTCTTCTCAAGCCCTTGATCATCTCCGCTATTAATCATAAAAAAGAAGAATGGTGTGCATTGGGTAGTTATGGACTGCCGCAAACTTAACAACCTCACCAAGAAAGACACCTACCCAATCCCGCAAATTGACGACGCTTTGGCCCAACTCTCTGAGTCCAAGCTCTTTTCTGCCATGGACTTGGCTAGCGGATACTGGCAGATGGATCTTTATCCACAAGACCAGGAAAAGTGTGCGCTTATCTGCAGTGAGGGTCTCTTCCAAATTACCTGACTACCACAATGTTTATGCAGTGCGCCCGCAACTTTCCAGAGAGCCATGGACCACATCTTGCAGGATCTGAAGCTTAGATGCGTAATTTTCTACCTTGGCGATATTATCATCTTCTCACAAACGTTCAATGATCACCTTTCTCACTTAAAGGAAGTTTTCCAACACCTGCGGGCCTCTCATATTAAGCTGAATCCCTCCAAATGTACATTCTTCCAGAATGGGTTGGATTTCCTGGGCCACACTATCTCCCCAGAAGGGATTCAGCCTCTCCATGATAATTTTGAGGCGATATCCATGATACCTGCCCCCAAAACCCTCCATAATATTAGGTGTTTTTGGACATGATTGGATATTACTATCAATTATCCCCAAATTCGCTCATCTCAGTGAGCCACTCATACCCCTTTTAGCTAAAAACACCCCTTTCCATTGGGGTGCGAACCAACAGGCTGCTTTTGAAACGCTAAAAAAGCTGCTGCAGCGCTGGCCAATCCTACGCCACCATGACTATAGTAAGCCCTTCATGCTGTTTGTTGATGCCTCCGACATTGCAGTTGAAGCAATCTTGGCTCAACTGTATAACATGGGATTGATCACCCCGTTTCATATCTCAGCAAGATGCCTTTAAAGGCAGAACGCAACTATAGCGTCAGTGAGAAGGAGTGCCTGGATGTCTTGCTTGCTGTTAAATACTACCACCCTTTCTTATATATGGGACCTCGTTTAAAGTGGTTGCTGACCACACCCCTTTAAAGTGGTTACAAGATATGAATGATCCCACTGGGAGGTTGGCTCGCCGGGCTATGAAGCTCCAGAACTATGATATGACTATTGTTCACTGATCTGGGACGAGTCACTTGAATGTTGATGGGCTGACTTGGCTGCCCATCCTTCACTTAGATAATAGTGAAGCAGAGAGACTACATGACCTCCTAATGACCCCTGATGCTTGGGAGGATGAGGATGAACCTGTCCAGAAGATGCTAACTTGACACTCCCATAACACTAAGGTGGATAATGGAAAACTATACAAGAAAGTAGGGGTGAACTGATTACCCTACCTCCGACCATCTGAGCAATTACCTGTCATTATGGAGTTTCACGTCATCCTAGGGCATAATAGAGTGCGGAAAACCTATGAGTGGGTGAAATACGCTACTACTGAGAGGGAATCATGGATATCATCATCAAAGTCTTGGACGCCTTTCTGACATGCAAAAAGCAATCCAGCTTTAAAACCAAGTATCAGTATCAAACTACCACTACTCAACAGCCCTTCCACACCATAAGCCTAGATGTGGTTGGCCCTCTATCCCAAACTACGGGTGTAAATCGATATATCTTGGTAGGGATTGATTATTTACTAAGTGGATTAAGGCTGTGGCTCACCAGCTCAGATGGCCAAAGCCACAGCCACTTTCCTCCACCAGTATATCTTCACTCGAAATGATTGCCCCCAAGTTCTGCTCTGTGATAATGGAAAAAACTTCACCTCCTAATGGTGAAGATCCTGGCTACCTCCATGGGCACGCAAAATCTCTTTTCTTCCCACTACAACCCTTTGACCAATGGTACCGTGGTAAGAGCCAATGGGACCCTGGTCTCTATATTGGGGAAAATGGCCACTTCAGATCCCCTTTACTGGGATCTGTACTTATCAAGTGCCCTCATGTCCTACCATATCAGTTACCACAAGATCCTTAAGATGTCTCCTTTACATGTATTTGGATGTTAGCCTGGAGTGCCAGCATTATTAGCCAAAGGCATTTTCACTGATAAGACTGACCCTGAGCAAGCCATGAAGAAGTTGGCCCAGCACATCATTCAGTTACAATCAAAAGCTACGACTAATTTGGCCAAAACTGTCACAAAATAGGGTCAATCTGCTAATGAGCTCCAGCCCCATCTTCCTTCCTTCCAAGTATCTGACTTGGTGCTTTACTACCACAATTGCATCGCCCTTAGAATGGAAAAATTCAGGTCTATTTGGGAAGGATTTTTTGTAGTCACTTATAAGCGAGGGGAAGAGTACTCCATCAAATCCCTTGCTACAGGGTACTATCAACTGAGTTCATGGCCTATTATTGCAGCCTTATTCTCTCTCAAACACTCTTGAAGGAGATGATATTGGGCAATTACAAGTCCAATGTTGTAAAAGAGTGATTTGGTTTTTGAATTAAATGATATCATCCAAAAGACCCTGGACAATACTCAGTGAACCCTTTGAATTTGGAAAATACTTTTATTAATAAAACTTGGTCAAAAAGCTCAAGTTTGGGTAGCAGGGGTATTCCAAATCATCGGCAGAACCAAGGGAGCCAATTAGAGGTCCCTCCTCAGCTTAAAACTAATCTTGCTAAAACTACACCATAAAGACTGGCCCCTTTTATAGGGTCAGAGGGGGTCCAACAAGGTGATAATATTTTTCCATCTTCTGATTGGACTAAACATATAAAATGCCTTCCTCATGGGTTCATTTTCCCAAAAGTCCCTGTCTCATATGCCCTTGCACTGAAGCGAGGAAAGGATTAATGATTAATAGGTTGAATTCCAGCATTCCCTATTTTGGACTTTATTAAGCAATCCAAACTTCAAGTATTGATGTTTAGATCTTAGCATCAACTTACTAAGAGGGTTCACTTTTTACTCCCTCGCCTACACTAATAAAGCTATAAAACCCCAACTTTTCTATTACTAACTTCTTAAGTTTATTAGTCTAACTAGTGGTGAAAACCCCCCTTTATATTACTTCAGCAGTAGAGACATAATTTCTCCTGCAATATTGTTGATATCTGGGGCAAATCAGCACCAACAAGCATACACCCTTCAACAATTCCAACAGTCCCCTACCCAAAGTTCATCTACTGGGAGCAAACTTGGGGGGTAGTAGTCCTAAGTTTCACAATTATATCTATCCTGAAAATCCATCGCATTATATTCTCCTCTTATCATTTTTAGATAAAGCTAAATATAGGTAGATTTACAAAGGTTACTAGATATTTAGTTATTAACCTGTATTTTACAAAATGTTACTTTATAAAGTTTTAACGGGAATTGGACAACTAGTAGATTGGATCAGATTGCTCTGCAGGATCAAGAGTTACTTTTTATGCTTTGTTTCTCTAAATATTTAGAGTGCTTTTAGTCTTTCTGGTCGTAGTATACTTAATAAACAACCCCAACTCCATATCTCTATATTTTAATTTATTAATTGATTTATATGTAATTTACACTAAAGTTTTTTCCAATTTTTATTCCATGCGTTGAGCCCATTATTTAACTTCTAAACCTAGTTCTCGTTTATATAAGGATCATGATGGCTCAGCCTAATAAATTTATCGCTGCTTTAGCTCATACTGCAAATTAGTTATTATAGGCTCAACATGATTATAAGTCTCTGCTGGTAGGCTTAAACACCACTTATACCGTTAAATCTCAATACTGTATATAAGTAATTGTTTATGGGTTTAAAGTGAAGCTTATCTAAATTATCTTAGATTATTTCATTGGATTCTTAGGTAATAAATAATTATCATCTACAATATAAGTAAAAGTATTTCATATTATAATAGGGTATTGATAATACTGATTTACTTTTAGCGGTTATTTCTATTTCATGATGATGTTATTATTGAATTATAGATAAAAATTTATACTAAATAGCGGCTTTTCTAATTTATAGGATAAGAATGTTTATGTATATACCTATTATTATAATCACTAAACCTGGGAGCACCCTGGTCTTAATTAGATTAACAAAGCTTTATCTTAACCTTTTAATTCCTACAATATTGTAATAAAACGTACATTTTCAGGTTGCTATAACTGTAATGAGCAGAGATCATTACATTGATCTAAAGATGAAAGGGCTCAGTAAAGCTAACAAAAGCAAAACATAAGTTTGAACTGACAATTAGTTTATTTAGAGTATAAATGGTTTTACAACATGTAACCAAAAAACTATATAAAAATCAAGATGGGGTTCCCTTGGTATTAAAGGAGGCTTAAATACCAGGTTTCAGGGAAATATGATGCACAGTGATGAAAACTCTCCTAAAATTCAGCGGAATTTCTAACTGCACCATCAAATCAGAAACTTTTTGATATGATGAGATATCAAATGTGAGTGAAAGGTCTACCTTTACACACCAATTATTTTATTTAAGCTCCATAATGTTAAGTGCTCAATGTTGAAAAGTCTTAGAATACAAATTTCACAATTGCAATTTAGTCAGTTTTAAATCACCTTTTGTAAGATGAAGGTATTAGCAAGCAACAACAGAGGCGATAGGAGAGGGGAACATCTGAAGCTGTGTGCAAAGACACATGGGACTACAAACAGGGCACTTGGCATGGTGTTTGCTTGGGCACAGGGACACTGGTATGGCGGCCACTCAGGGCATGCTCCACAGTTGCAACATGAATTTGTGCGGGGGACAAAATATGAGGCACAAAAGAAAGGCACACATTGTGGGAAACTGGAAGGGGGATGGTGTTTTGGGTGCATACAACTCATTTGAGGGAAGGGATGGTATTAGGAGCAAAAATGGATGACTTGGAGGCATGCCAGACTTTAGACAGGCATCTCATTGGGAGTAAAAACACAATTTTAGTTTAACTAAAGAACTGAAGTTCATTTTATTAGTCTAAAGCTGTAATGACTCAACAAAGATACTAAAGCAAAGTCCAAGTATAAACTTTTTTGTGTTTACTGCACAGGTTTGAGTTTTGCATTGATATAGTTAATTACTATTCTTGGGATTTTCCTTATACAAGGTGTTAGATTTTTTTGCCCATATTCCTAGCTGACTAGATTACCAGGGATTGCTAGGGAATAATTTTCTAAAGAAAAGTGAATTATATCAGTTATCCTGATTTTAAGTAACCATTGGTCAGAGGATTTTAGGTTATATGCCTGGGTTGAATCCATCAGGGATCAATCCAGATGAATGCTTAAAATCTCATTGGGCAGAGTTTCTGACGAAATAGGGGTATTTGATAGTTGCTTGATGATTAACTATCAGATGTGCCAATTGGGATCAGTTGAGTTTCATCACCAACCAATTGGGAATTTAAGGATCAAGTTTTGAGGCAAGTGATGCCACTTGCAACTAGCAAATCAATCAGTTGGTTTGTAACCTGCCTTAATGAGTAACAAGCCCCATTACCTATTCAGGTCGCTTGCCAAATATGGTTAGCTTGCTGGGATTGAGAGGAAAACGTTAGGGACACATTTTACAACTCTTTCCATTTTAGGCCTCAAGGATGTCCAATGACAGAATCCTAGCCAGGATGGGGAAGACCATTGCTGCTGAGATGAGAATAGGTAATTCAATGGCAACGGCTGCCATTTTATCAAGGAGGTGCCAACAGAAAGTTGGCCGCCGAATTCCCACTATGAATTCCCTTAAGAATTCACTAATAAAAGACCACTTTTACCAGAGTATTTATTTTCATATACTCAATCAGAATCCGTTTTGAGTTTTATTCTTTTTCAGGGAAATTATTGCTGTGTGCTCTAATTGGGAGACCTTTTTAGGATAAATAGTAAGGATCTGATCATGATCTAGAGATGAGAAGCTGAGCTAAATCAGGGATTTCTGCCGACTGTGTGTCACCAGAGAGAAGCCATAAATGAGGATCTGAGCATGGATCAAGTTAGGCGTTCAAGGGAACAGTTCCCTATTCAGAACATTCTACGTATTTTGAGAGGAAATACTGGCTGAGCATTGACTGAATTCCAATACTTTACTTCAACTACGGATAACAGTCTCCATACTATTATCAGCAATTATATTTCAAAATCAAAAAATGCATTAATTGAACAACAACGAACCTGTGCAGTTAATACATTTATAGGTGCTATTAGCTGAGAATAATCAGAAACCATATGCATTTTAACACAAGGTGTAAACCTTGTCTTGGGGAGAAGGTTGACATATGCTGCTATGTGGGACTTGACCTTTAAGCTACTCAAATGGTCTCATAAATTCCAAAATTAAGATTCAAGCTTACATCATGAATTTAGGTTATGAATTCAGAGTATTACCTAAATTACTCTGAATTTGGCTAATAATCATTTCTGACATTAATTGCAAATATTTTACCTAATCCCAGGGCCACATTCACATGAAAGCATCACCTGTTGCCCAAAGCTCCCAATATCTTCATCAGCTGTTCATTCTGGAAGCTAGCAAGATGGACCTCTAGACCTGGACTATTGGAAGAGCTCCTAACTAAGGTTAATACTAATAAACCAATGCTATGAAACTATCACCAGGAGACTAAGAAGTTCAGCTGCCTTTTAGGTGGGAAGCAATGAAGGACAGGCCACATGGGAATCATGATTGACTGATGAATTACTCTTCGCCATTCCAAAAGAATCATGATTTCCTTTATACTTTCAACAGTACTATAAATAGTACTAACTATTTTATATAAATTACTTTTTAAGCAGAATATTATACCATTTCTTTAATATTTAGCTATATTGTATTCCAATTAACAAAATATCGTCCATCTCTGAGTCTTATGAAACCCCTGTCCTTTCATCTGACTATAGACTCCTGCAATCAGACAATATGTAGTGCTCCCCAGCGATAGTACTTTTGAGCGCAACTTGCAGAGTTGCAACATATATAATAAATGTGTGAGTTGATAAAATGTATGAAGACAATTATCCTAGTTGAGCTCTTCATAACAATATGAGAGTTTCAGGTGCTGAAGCTCTTCCTTCTGATAACTTGAAGGTCCTTAAAATTATTTCAGACAAAGATAATCTATCCCTTCAACTTTCTCTCTAGAGTTGGAAACCTTTTCTGGATAACAAGGGACTTCTTCTCTTACATGCTTGACACAAGAGATCTTGATATTTGAAAGAAAATATAGACAAAGTAAAACTCTTTTCCAACTTAAATTAGAAGAGACATTACAAAATGTAGAACAATCTAAGTATTTATTACACTTATCAAGTTTACCTTTATCATATATAACTTTAATTGTTATATAGGGAATCTCATACCCAACAATTTTGTTGGCAACCCAAAGGAAACAACCTTCATTGCTGACAAATTTATCCCTCAGGAGTATTCAAAATGTAACTTCATCTGCTTAGTCAGATTCTGCCACCACTAGGTCATGACCCCTTCTGGTCTGGATACCTTAAGTTTGTGTCCCAACGCCTTTACCCAACCCTAGCGGATCATTCTCATAAACTAGCAACCTGATTAGGTTTTTTTATAATTTTTATAATTTTTATAAGTTGTATAATCTTTATGATTTTATTCAAGGTAAGCTGACCAGAGTATGGACATTACCAAAACAGAAACACCAAACAAGCTTACGGAAAACACAAACCAAACGTTATAAACAAGTGACAAGTCACACAAAAAATGGCAAAACAATTTACCAGGTGGAACAACAGTGAGCTGCTTATCTCATCATGGCAGAAGGGGAAGGGGATTGGGGGGCTCATCCTCAGCATTGGATTCCTCCTCATAAGAAAGAGTGTGGGTTAAGGCGTAGAGAAATGGTTTGGGGTGATCAGTGACATGTGGGTTGAGATCACTGATGATCAGATGGTCATGTAAATTACCTGCAGCAAAAATTGCACCTAGATACTGTGATAAGCATTGTTCCATGTGAAGGCGGATGGAAGGAAGCTGGGATAACAAAGAGGCGGTGGCACAGGTAAATTTTGGCTTGTCCTGCAAAGTAGCAAACACTTTCTGGATGGGGGCAGCTGTTTGTTTGTGGAGGCTAAGGATGTCACCTTTTCCCTGAAGGGACAGGGTTGGGGAAATAATGGGAGGAAGGATACCCTTGGCTAGTATTTCCACTGATGTGGCAGCAAACTCGCACATGTTGTCATTATCTGGGTGATCAACTGCTGCTTTGGTGAGCTGGTGGATAAGGTGGACCACATGGGCTTTCAGCCAGGGGCCATAAAAATGCTGAGAGAACTGAACGGAGTGCTATACCTGGATAAATTCTTTGATGAGGACATCTGATTCTTCAATAACATTTCCCACATCATTGGTTTTAACCAATGAGGACCATGGTTCAAATGTACAGGAAATCAATGTTGGTAAATTGATGGGCTGTGTCTGCCAATTGAAGAATAGAGTGGGACTGAGCTGTTGTCCAAGATGTCTCCTGATTGTTTGAAGCGCAGGTGGCACTGGACTGAGGAGGAGGCCGATTGGCAGTTGCAGGCACCGTAGTGGCAGCTGGCTTTGGGGGAAGGGGGAAGGATCTTATCCCATACTGGAAAGGCAGTGAGGTGTGTGGCCAATTGGGGGCCAGATGGAGACAATGCAGGTCCAGCGGAAGCATTGAGAGAGGGACATTTATGCTTTGAGTGATCCAGCTCAAAGAAGGATGGGCATATGGTCCGCCTGCCCTTGACGCAGGCCCATAATGGATGGTTGGGGGCGGAGGGAATGACGGTGGGAGCGATTGACAAAGCAATTTGTTAATATTTGGGTAATCATGGCAAATTCCTGAGGCCCAGCGAGGCGAGCAGCCCCATTGGGGACCACAAACTGAAGGATGTGGTTATAGTCATATGCAGCCAAACCTTCCATCAACTCCTGATGGAGCATCGCAGGGGAAAGGTATGTGGGCAACCCCACAAATTGAACCATCATTTTGGCATCCGTGAGGAGCTGGGTGCACGTTGTTGGGATAGGGGGGTGCCCTGGAAAACCAGGGGCACGATGGCTGCAGTGGCGGCATCAGCTTCACAAGTGAAGCCTAGATCAAAATACTCCTTTTAGGGGCGGAAATCTATAAAACTGGCCAGCAGCATCACTGCCTGTGCCAAGTCAATAAAGGCTTTCTTGGCATATGGGTACTATTTCCCATATTCAACCCAAAAGCCAAAATGCAGCTGGGAGCGGGGGAGAACAAGTAAGCTGCAAGGAACTGCCTGGGAACGTGCAAGGTGGATGGAAAGATCCTTGGGCGTAATGAACTGACCTGATGATTTGGTGGGGCTGAATGAACAGTCCAAGTGCATTTTCCTGATGAATGTAAAAGCTGAGTGGGGTTTTGCCACTGCCCCACATGAGGGCATCTGACAGAGAATCCAAGATCATTGGGAAGCAAATGGGTGAGGTAGTTGTAGGCTAGAAAACTTACTTTACTTTTTACTTAAAAACGCTCAAAAGTTATTCTGAGTGGAAAGAAAAGTTAGTAACCTGACTAAGTGAGGGGACCTTTTACCCATTAATAGCAAGTCACATTACCTTTAGGCTAACCCGCAAGTTGCAATAAACAAAATCTTTATAAATGCTCTGCAACTGCCAATAAAACCTCTTTGACTGGCAACAAACTTAGAATAATTTTCACAAGATAATTTAAATATTAATAGGTAACTAATAAGTGAATCATTTTAAATAAGGTCAAGGAACATCCACAAAGAAACATAAGTAATCTGGAATAATTGAATCTGGAAAATTAGTTAACAATCAATATGGAAATAAAACCAACAATAGTTATCAATTATTGCCAGAAAATTTCCATCTTGACTTTGGAAAAAGAATGTCTTGGGCAAATATAGTCCCAATTTACCAAAAACATTGGCCAATTACAATTCCAATCTAATAGTAATATTTTGGATGAAAAGAAAGACAATATAGTTCAAAAGACCCTAGTTAATTCTTGGTGGAACCCCGCAAATTGGGGTACCACTTTTACAAATAAACATGGGCATTTAGCATGAGAAAGGCAGTTGAATTGCTTCAATCACACGCAGAATCTGGGGCATCCATCAGAGGTTCCTCCCCAGCCACGCTTAGTTCCATATAAACACCAATGCGGGGACCATCCCCTTTTATAGGCTTGGCAGGGGTCCTTCAAGATATAATTATTTTATCTAATGGTGATTGGTTTATATATATCAAATTGTTACACCATAGTTTTCTTACCTAAAAATAACTTCCCATCAGTCATTTAACCAAAGTGAACTGAATTTCCTGAGCTTCAATAATTCAAATTTCCGTATTCCCTAATTCAAACATTACTAAGCTATTTCAAACATTAGCTTTAAATTACCTTCGGCCCTTAATACTTGATATAGTTTAGATACTGAGTGGTAGTATTGAGAAGACTCATTTTTTGCTTCCTGTCCCGCGCCCAATAAAAACCTTTAATAACCCAACTTTACCTTATTTAAAAAAGTATTAGCTTAAGTTTTAGGATTGTTTTGTGGTAATCATGCTGTTGTAAGCACCAGCGAGCAAAACCCTGCTGGTTCCCACAAAGTGGTGCTCACTACAGGGGACCCTTTACACCACACAATCATTATCCCCAAAATGGAGGGCGCACCTGCTGGAAGTGTTACTAGCTGGGTGAGAAACGATGGGGAGAAGACAACCATATGGAAACCTCCCAATCTTATCATTTGGAGGAGAGCAGTTTAAACAAATTCTGATACCAGAGTCTCACCGCCTTACCTGGCCTGCAGCTGAAGTAGTGAGAGACCCAACTCATGGTATAATAAACCCTGGCGATATTGCTTCCCAAGAAAGAGGTTCTTCTGTAGAGGACCATCTTATGTACCCCTATGAGACTCAAATATTACCTGGTTCCTATAGCCAGCTTACCAATTTGACTACCTATGTCCGCAAATTTGCCCATCTTGCATTGTTTCACATGATAAACCTATTAGCCGTCCATCATGAAGAGCTGCATTAACACCTGGAAGACTTAGATGCTATAAGATTAGGTTATATTAATTTATATCATATGACCTCTGAACATATTGGAGCAGCTAAATCTGGTGTGGAGGCAAACCACAACTTCATTATTCAGTTGCTTGAGCGGCTCACCACCACGGTACTGGTGCAGTGAAGAATTTAGAGGAAGCGATGAAGATCTTCCAGGATGAGTTATACGCCTCTGCTGCTAGCACCTTCTCTCTACTTAAGAAGTTTGCCAAGGAACTTGAAAACCATGAAGAACAAACTCACCTCACCACTTGGCGCATGGTTCCACCCCTCGACCTGGGGATGAACAACATGTGGTTATGGTGGAGCGGCAACTAGCCCAATCCTTGACACAATTTTAATGGGCCAAACGACGTCTAATGCAAGAACCTAGTAAGGCTACCCCCGCTCTAGAGGTTAAGGTTGCTCAACTGGAAAAGTAATTATCCCTTTAAAGCTTCTCTTGATGATACAAAATATTTGGCCTGACAAGTTAGCTAGTGTGAAAGAGGATCAAGGGGTCAAACCCTCAATTGAAGGGCCCGCTCTGTTTAAGGATGTGTATAGTCTGTTGATGCAGGTTGAGCGTAGCTATAGACAGATTAAGGGTGAAAAACATTTTTAAGGCTCTCACCCATGTGACAATGAAGGGTGTAAGCAGATGAAAAAGGAGCTTAAAACCCGCGTGGGGGTGGTGGAAGTTGACCAAAAAACATAAGCTCTCTTTTGTCACAACTCCGTTTTAAAGTCAAGTCACTGAGTTGGGTTGAAGAACTGGAAACTCACAATCTGGGAATGGAATCCCGATTGGCTTTATGTGAATCCGCCTCCCAAAAGCCCATCACCGCATAAAAACCAGGCTTGAAGCTATCCAAGACCAGCTCAATCAACTCTCTTGTTGTTTTAATCAGTTGAACCTTCTCTCTGAAACCACGGGGACAGATGCTCCTGCAATTCATACCCTCTCTGGGGTGACCATGTTCCATTCATACCAACTTTTAAGGGAAGTTTATCCCCAGTGAGGGCATCATCGCTTCATTTTTATATGTTTATGAAGTTTCTATGGAAGGGGCGACTGACCATCAAAAGGTCAAACATATCCTCTCTTGTTTGAGTTGCATGGCTCAGGAGGTGATGGTGCCCCATATGGATGCCCTTAACACCTTGTCCAAGGTTAAGGAGGCCTTCATTGACGAGTTTGGCTCAAAACAAACTTTAATCATGAAGAAGCAAGCGTTTATGCGCATAAGCATAAGAAGATGATAGTCAGTAATTGCTTTTATGGAAAAGTTCTATATTGAAGCACATAGGTTGTTAACTTCTAAATTGCTGACCTTGGACGACGCTGTTGCAGCTAACTTGACTGGGTTAGCGTATTACCATCCTTTGACTATGCACATCACTTCCATCAAACACCATTTCCGCAATGTTTATGATATAAAAGAGGCTCTACTAGATGTAGTTGACTTCCAAAAGCCTGAAGTTTCTCATGGAGTAGTATCCAACCTCGCGTTCTGGTCATTGAGGATCAAAAGCCCAAGTTTCAGGTCCTGGCCATTGAAGATAAAAAGGAGATTCCACAGATTATGGGCCCTGAGGAGCTAAAACCAAAATCCAAGTGGCCTGAACGTCCTTGGTGTGCCTACTGCAACAAGGTTGGGCACTATGAGGCTGTGTGATGTAAAAAGAAATCTGACACTGAGGAGCAGTAGCAGGGAAAAGAGATGTCAGCATAGGGATAGGAACATATATTGCGACGAATCTCATGTATCTGACTCACTTACTTCAATTATGCCATTACCCCATGGTTAAAACCCATGGGATAATCTGAAAGAGGTTACAAGGATTTTTACTATGTACTAGGAGTACCCAATGAAGTGAAGGTTCCTGATCATTTGAACGCTGGAGGAGTAGATAAGACCACCATACCTGAAGATATGTACCTCAGCCAAGTTCTAGGGTGCCCGCGGTTATTGACACCACCAGCGATGCTGATCAGCTCCTATCTGGTTTAATTCGCCCTCTCCAGTGAGGTCATACTATTAAATCCATCTTAGAAAGTTATCCTGAGACTGCTCGCAAACTAACATTTACCTTCCAGCTCAAGGATTTTTTAGCTCTATCACCTAATTTTGAAGGAACACTCACAAAGGTGGAAGTGGTCATTCAAAAACTCTGGGTGATGGCCATCCTGAATACTGGCTCCCCTTTGAAAGTAATTTTGTCAAAGCTGATGAAAAAGACTAAGCTTGCGCCTGAATTGGAGTACAATCAAGAGTTTGGAACTGCAGGCCCGTACAACACCCACGCCATTGGGGCATACTCTTCCCTTCCCATTTGAATTGGGAAGATCATCTTATTGGCACCACAGTGGCCTTGAACGACAACACCTATGATATGCTCATAGGTACCCAATTTATGATTAAATAGAAGGGAATTATCAACATGAAGCAAGGTTCTCTCTCAATATTCAATTATGAAGTCCCTTTAGTTTTAACCAATAAAGATCCCAGTAATAATGAATACTCTTGCCTGGTTGTACCCGTTTTCCACTTTACCTTTACATTATATCACCGCAGGACGAAATACAAAATAGCCTGATTCAGTGGATGTTAAGGATGGTATGCTTTTTATGCTTCAGACGAGGTAGTGATTAAGTCAGTGGACAACAAGTGGTTGACACAAAGATCACCCTCCAAGTTCCACACCACTGCTTGTTGCACCTCTAAGTATTGAGGGCGTTAGCCCTTGGAGCCTCAGGTATTGCCTGGCGTTCTAGACCCAGCTTACCAGAGGCCTATTACTCTTCTGTTGAGGAACCTCACCAGCAAGGACATAGTTGTATGAAGACACCAGGAGATCGGCAGAGTCGTGTTAGTCTCTGTGGAGGACATTTAACAAATTCACTTCTTTGGCTCTACGTCAAATATGGGCCTGCTAACGGATAACCTGGTATATACCTTACCCAATGTCCATATCTCGGATGAGCTGACCCCAGATGAACTTGACAAAGTTCACACTCTATTGGAAGAATTTAGCAAAATATTCTCTAAATCAAATAATGACTATGGCCATATGAAGGACTGGAGCCATTCCATTGATGTGGGTGATGCCCATCCTATTTGGTCAAGACCTTACCACAAGCCAAAGGTGAAAGAACAGCAGATGAAGACGGAACTCAAGCAGTCACTAGATGCGGGGCTACTAACTCCTTCACAAAGTCCTTGATCTTCCCCCATTTTGCTAATCAAAAAGAAGATTGGAGGTCATCAGATAGGCATGGACTGCCGCAAGTTAAATAGCCTCATGAAAAAAGGATATCTATCCTATTCCCCGCATTAATGACGCCCTGGCCCAACTCTCTGGCTCTAACTTCTCCGAGATGGACTTTGCATGCGGCTATTGGAAAATGGACCTTTCTCCCCAAGGTCAGGAGAAATGTGCTCTAATCTGCATTGATGGTCTTTTGCAACCCACCCAATTACCTCAATGGTTGTGCAACGCACATGCAATTTTCAAGAGCGCAATGGATCACATCTTGCAGGACTTAAAGTTATGATGTGTTATCATCTATCTTGATGACATCACGTTGTTCAAAAACTTTTAACGAACATCTTGATCACCTGAAAGAGGTGTTTTAACGGTTACGCGAATCAAATATCAATTTTAAACCCTCAAAGTGTACCTTTTTTAGCATTAGTGGTGCCCAACCCAAAAGGGGGAGCTGCCACGCATCTTTATTTGCAAATAGGCCAAACAAAAGGATTACTAGAAATAAAAATTCTAATATGGCACCTCAGCTAACAGCCTATGAAACCATATCAGAAGATGAAGCTTTGGGGAAACTTTTGTCCAGCGCCTGCTTTAGCTGGCGGACCAGGGCGGACAACATTGGGGTAGGAGCATCAGAAACATGTGGCATAAGTAGGTATAATTGTGGGTTTTTTCGCTGATGAGACCAGCAGTTTCCATTACCTAAACGTATTGAGCAAGTAGATTCTCAGTGAAACTCAAAGTTTGCCTTCTAACAAAGGAAATCTGGAATTCCTTGGACACTCCATTTCTCAAGAGAGAATACAACTCATACAAGATAAGGTCAAAGTGACTTCAAAAATGCCACCTATAAAAATTTACAGGATATTCAGGTATTTCTAGGGATGATGGGGTACTATCATCAGTTCATCCCTAAGTTTGCTCAACTCAGCGAACCATTCATCCGCCTATTGACTAAAAACCCCTTTTCCATTGGGTGCTAAACAGAAGGCCGCTTTTGAGACGTTGAAGCAACTGCTACAACAACGTCATATCCTGAGGCACCCCAACTATTGAAAACTGTTTATCTTGGCTATCAAGGCCTCAGACTACGCCGTTGGGGCCATCTTAGCTTAACTGGATGAAAACGGTGTTGATCATACTGTATCCTATTTTAGTAAAATTCTGTCAAAGGTGAAACGCAACTACAGTGTAACAGAGAAGGAGTGCCTTGCCGTTCTGTTAGCTGTAAAGCACTACCGCCCTTTCCTGTATGGGACCACCTTCACTGTGGTTATGGACCACGCTTCTCTGAAATGGTTACAGAACATGAAGGATCCTACTGGCCGGTTAGCTCGCTGGGCTCTAAAGCTCCAGCATTATGACATGAAGATTGAACACTGTGCTGGAACCTGTCACATGAATGTTGATGGATTAACTCGGCTGCCAGTCCTTCACTTAGATAATAGCAAGGTGGAGAGGTTATATGACCTCTTAATGACCCCCAATGACTGGGAGGATGATGATGAGCCCATACAGAAAATGTTAGCGCAGCACTCATGCAACACCAAAGTGGAGAGTGGAAAATTGTATAAGCAGGTGAGGGAAAAGTGGCTACCTTACCTTCGGCCCTCAGAACGTGTACCTGCTATCCTGGAAGCTCACTCCACCCTAGGTCATGGAGGAGCAAAGAAATCCTATGAGTGGATTAAGGATTGGCATTATTGAAAAGAAATTATGAAGACTATTGTTGAAGTCTTAAATGCCTTCCTCACTTGTAAAAAGCAATCCAGTTTTAAGACTAGATTCCAATATCAACCAGCTACCCCTCAACAACCGTTCCACACCATCAGCCTGGTCGTAGTAGGTTCTCTTCATCAGACTACCTGTGGAAACAAATTTATCCTATAGGCATTGACCACTTTACTAAGTAGGCTTAAGCTGTGGCTCTTCTTGAACTAAACGGCCAAGGCCACAACTACCTTTTTAAATCAAACACATTCATTTGTCATTGTTGTTACCAAAAACTACTCTGCAATAATGGTAAGAACTTCACCTTTAGAGTAGTCAAAATTCTGGCTACCTCCATGGTAGCCCAACAAACTTTCTTGGCTCCATATAATCCCTCTAACAATGAGACCGTTGAGAGAGAAAATGGAACCTTAGTTTTAATCTTGCGCAAAATGACATCCTTGATCCACTTCACTGGGATCAATTCCTACCCAGTGCTTTATGACATACCGGATTAGTTATCATCAGATCCTGAAAATGTCCTCATACCA
The DNA here is from genome assembly GCA_022478985.1 of Massospora cicadina. Classification (NCBI taxonomy): domain Eukaryota; kingdom Fungi; phylum Entomophthoromycota; class Entomophthoromycetes; order Entomophthorales; family Entomophthoraceae; genus Massospora; species Massospora cicadina. The sequence goes on along the minus strand of JAKSZP010014632.1, from coordinate 114,307 downwards.
TGTTTTTTATGGGAGAGAACCAGGTATACAGCTCTTTTAGCTAAGGATGTCTTCTCTAGTAGTGAGGAGCCTAAAAAAGCCATGAGAAGATTGGCTCGCCATATCATTAAGCTTCAATATGAGGTTATGATGAACCTAGCTAAAATGGATACTAAAGAAGGGAAAGCTGCCAATGAGCTTCAGGCTCCCCTGCGTTCATTTCAAGTGTCTGATATGGTCAAATACTACCATAATTGCATCACGCCTAGAAGTGGCAAGCTGGGATCAATTTGGGAGGGTCCGTTAACCATCACTTAAAAGAGAGGAAACAAGAACTCTATTAATCCCTTAGATACAATAATTACCATTAATCAGGTACATAGCTGCTTCCTACGGCCCTATTCTCCACCAACATCCTTGAGGGGGGTGATGTCAGACAATTCTATCTTAACATCAGCAAATGAATGTCTTGGGCAAGAATATTCCTAATTTACCAAATATCATCGGCCAATTACAAGTACAATCACCTAATAATACTTTGGATGAAAATAAAGACAATATTGGCCAAAAGACTTTGGTCAATTTTCTGTGGAACCCCACAAATCAGGGTAACACTTTTACAAATACCACACGTGAAATTAGCATGAGATTGGGTAGTTAGATTGCTCCGAACATGTGGCAGAATCTAGGGCGTCCTTCAGAGGTTCTTCCTCAGCCACGTCTAGTTCCTTTCAAAAACCTAAGCGGGGACCACTCCCTTTTATAGGCTTGGCGGAGGTTCCTCAAAATGTAATTATTTTATCTACGGTGATTGTTGAAATATATCAAATCGTTACCTCACAGGTTTGTCTTGCCTAAACAAATTCCCATCAGTCATTTCACCACAGTGAACTGAATTTCCCAAGCTCTGATATGTCGAGTTTTCATATTTCCTAAACAGATGTTACTAAGCTATTCTGAACATTAGCATTAACTTTATTTGGGGAAGGGCGACCAGGGGATGGACTTTCTGATATGTTAACCTAAAAGAACTTATATCAGCAAGAGGCGCCCCAGAGAATCAAACATTATCTCCTGTTGCCAGCGGGAACGCCAAGAAATGGAAGGGGTTTTCATGTGTAGGTCTTGCGCCACTATTAAACATGTATGCAGGAAAGGGTCTGAAGTGATGAACCAAAATAGAAACCAGTATGAGACCAACTGACGGTGATGAGATGGTAGGTACCCAAACAACCATGCTTGAAAGTGGTCCACGAGGTGTAACTGGAACCAGCGTACAGCTTCCTGGAGGGTGGGAGTAGAGCCTGAGATAGCATCCAAGACAACCGTGTGGATAGCCCACATAGCGATTGCAATCACTAAGGCTTGGAGGGAAGGTGAGATAGGGAAATTCAAGGACAAGGCAAAGATGTCTTTAGATAGGCTGAAAGGCTATGTTTGATCCTGGCAAAAGAGACGCTGAACCTCACGTCAGATTGCTTTTGATGGAGAGCACTCTTCCAGAAAGTGAATCAAAGTTCCATACTGGTCACACACGATATATGATGAGTGCAATGTGTTAGAGCGCTCAGCAGTACGGTATACCTGTTTCAAGCAGCGCCACACATGGGAACAAATATGTGGCTGCATAAGGGGGTGATGGGCGTACTTCCAGATGTCTTTTTGGGTATCAAGGGAGTAGGGGATGTCCATCATGTCCAGGCAATCCACCCTGGCTATGACAGGGGACCTCTTGGGTATCACATTGTTCAGAATGGCTTGGCCTTATACTTCCTGGGTGAACCAGGGAGTGGGTCGACCCCTCTGGGAGGTATGCTCACTGATGCAAATCCTCCACTCAGCGCTCTGCATGGAGAGGAGAATTTTTTGAAGTGAGGCGACGTCCCATTTGGGCCTGCAGCAGAAGGGTGTGAGGCAAGATACTTTAACAGGGAATGGGGTGGGTAGGATTTCTGAGGCCTAGGGTGCAGGAAATTTTGGAGTGGGCCGCGTGTGACCAGTGTTGGGCTGAGATCGTTGGGTTGGTGACTGAAGAAATCCAGGTGCCAAGTACTTTGGCGGCATGGGCCTCAAAGTTGAGAAGGCCCATAGCACCACTATGGCGAGGGCCAAACATGACATTCAGGTGCACTATCAGCTGGCGGCCTAACCAAAGCCACCCTTGCAGAAGGACGTATAATGATGTGAAGAAAGATGGGTAAAAGGCGATATCATGGGCCCCAAAGCAAACTTTAGAAAGGAGCATAGAGTTGGCTAGCACTACCCTGCCTGTAAGAAAGTTTAGGCGGGCTCTGAGGGAAGCTATGCGTTTCATAACATTGTCCGGTATATGGTGCTCCATCACCACTGAGGCGTACCCTCTCGCCTCCAGCCAAACCCCCAAATGGTGGACTGGACCAGCGCTGGGCCTTGGCACAAAGTGAAGCACGATTGGGGCGGTTTGGGGTGGGCGGGGCAAGTGAATCCATGAGCTAGCTGCTGAAGCAGGTAGAAAATGGGGCGCTGGTGACCAGCGGGATTGGTACTGACTAAGGAGAATAAATTCGTTTTGGGCGCGTTAAGTTCAGTGTTACTTACCCTGGAGTAAACCTGGATCATAGCTTTAAGCGCGCGTGCATCATGATTGTTAGACACCCCAACCACACAATCATCAGCAAACGCCAACATCTTGACTGGTGCTTAACCTTGCACATGGACACCAGTAATGCGGTCATTTACATTGCGTAAAAGTGGGCTAAGGCTGAAGTTAATAAGAGTAAGCTTAAAGGGTCCCCTTGGCGTAGGCCCCTATGAGGGTGAACTATATCAGTTAGGAAGCCCAGGCCACGCATTGCCATTATGACATATTCCATGAGCAACATCACCCAATTAATGAACAAATGAGGGAGGTGGAACTTGTGGAAGCAGGCTTTGAGGCAATCCCAGTTGACTTTATCATAAGCCTTCTGATGGTCTAAGAAAACAATTGCTCCAGAAGCTGTGGATTGGCTGACGTTGGCTACAGTATGTATGTTGTCCCAAATAGACCTCTTGGGAATGAAACCAAATTTCTCAGGGGAAATGAGAGCAGAGGCAACTTCCCCTAGGCGGTTGTCCATAATATTAGTAAAAAGTTAAATATCTGTGTTAGTAAGTGATATGGGGCGCCAGTTTTTTTCCAGCTTATCCCCTTTCTTATACAGCGTTATCATGTAGGCCTCTTGCCCCAGGGAGGAGGCGCGTTTCCAATAAGCACTGGTTTTTTGAGGCAAGCAGCAAGGAGGATAAATAATTTAAATTTCTTTTAGGACTCATAAGGAATCACATCTGGACCTGGGCATTTCCTGTATGGTGCACTGCAAATGGTGAACCAGAGTTTGTCCCAAGAAATTGATTCTTCAACTCTGGATAACGGAAAACAGTGCAGATATGTGCACTTTTGAGAAAATCAGTAGCTTCAGCCAGTTCGACTGGATTGGAGCAATAAAATTTTTGAAGTAATAATTTTGATATTTGATTGCCACTTTGTCTGGATTATCTGAAATGGAGTGATCTGGCCTTCTCACCTGTGTGAAGGCCAAGCTCTGTTGTGGTGCAAAGAATTTTTGGAAAAAGTAAGTGGAGCACGTGTCACCTGCCATTATATTCTTTGCCTTATACTGCACACATACTTGATGTTGTGTTGCCTTACCAGTGCGTTTAACGAGCGGACACTTCTTCCCACTTGTGACCCCAAGCTGGGCTGTAGCCTGCAGCAGGGACATTAGATTCCAGGTGGTCCACTTCTGCAAGCATGTGAAAAATGACTCCCAAGGCAGCTCGAGAGGGACGTGATGAGATGTGGCATGCCTGGTGGATGGTGTTCACTTTAAATTCTGACCAGGTAAAAAGTGGGTACATGCATAACGATGTGGTAAACTCTGGAGCTGAGGTTTCAGTGTCCACCCATGAGGAAAACCTGGGCAACATGATACCAGCTGGGCGGAGTTTGCAACACTTTGGCGCCTGTGCCGCTGGGTGTGACAAAGAGAAGGAAATTGATACCATGCTGTGGTCAGATTAAAAGGACTTTCGTCATCATAAAGTGTGCAACCTAAGACTGAAATTTCAACGGTGCAAGAATAAGGTCAATGCGGGACATAGACCTCAGCTGACCATTGTTCACATGGGGATGAGACATGTTTGTGAGCAGCAGTGCATGTTGAGGAAGAGTATCAAATAGCCCCAAAGTGGCCTTTAGAACGCAAAGTTCTACATGCCTCTGCGGGGGGATAGGTGACAAGGGCCAGCAGTTGTTAGCTGGGTTGGTCCAGCAGATCATATCGCCCACCACAAACAGGTCAGGGAAGTGGGAGGGAATTAATGGCCAAGAAGAATTCCCAACGAGCTCATGCACAGTTCAGAACATATATGTTAATGACAGCATGCACTTTGTCATCCCACAAAAAGGATACAACAAGGACATGGCCGTTGAGGTACAAAGATGACAAAATGAATTTAAAATTATGGGTCGCTCATACAAGCACCCCATAGTGCGGCGACCAAAAAGAAAGGGAAGGGAGGAGCATGGTTCCCATGTGTTTTCAGCACCTTATGAAAAGTGGGTTTCTTCAATGCCAGAATTTCCACGGGTAAATTATTCTTTATAAAAACTCAGTTTACTAGCCTGGAAGGCAAGGTCTTAAGTACAGCGATGTTCAACATCCCTATAGTAAAGGCTCCTCCCATCGCACCTTAGGTGAAAGGGGAAGGGCTTCCATGCCCTTCAGCCTTCTGTTTTCAGCTGTTGCTGTATGGCAGCACGGGTATTCTGTTCTATGGAGTAAGTGTCCAAATGGGTTGCTTTTGCGGTGAGATTATCATTGGGTTTTGCCTTTAACTTATTTGCCCCCTTGGTACAATTCTTCATCTTGGTGTGTACCTGTGGTGCACCATTGCATGTTGATGAAAAATTGGTAGGTAGATTGGTGGGCAGATTGGATTCAATCAGACCTTGGTAACATTAGTTGGGTGAATCTGACTCACTCATTGGGTCTTCAGGTTGGTTAACCCTATCTGATTGGTGGATGTATTCATGAGCCACTTCTGCAGCGAATGACTTGATGTCCTCCTGGAGCTGGGTGGGTGGGATCATGGACGCAGCTGTGGTCGCCGCCTTGTCCACCGCTCTGTAGGCCTGCTTGGCCTTCTTACGCTTCTGTGGAGACACAAGTTTGACTTGAATGTATCACCCTGGCATGCCCCACGGGAAGTCAGCATCAGTATCTATATCCAGTTCATAATGGGCCTCTGCACCGCTCATTGCATCTGGGATGATTTCTTTTTGGGTAATGCCCTCCTTGGTGGGGCAGGTGTGGGCCTTGTGGCCAAAAGCGTGACAGAAGGTGCAGATAGGAGGCGCGCTATCCACGATGACATGGAATGGGCGGAATTCTTGCCCATCAATTTCCAAAAAAGTGGTGTGGGGGATTTGAGTCAATCTTCTGAAACCGCTTCAGATGGGGTGAGTACAGCAATCGCTTTGCCTGTGCACAGGTCTGACATGAGCATAAAGCACAGCATCTCAAAGGATTGGATTTTCCCCATATTTGTTGAGCCCAGCCATTAGATGGTGCTCCAGCACAGTGCGCTTAATTGTTGTATGTAGTAAGTTGAATGTTATTAAAATCTGATTTAAATTAGTCCAACAAGTGCAATTCATGTCAACTACCTGTTGACCATCCAGGAGGTCCACCACCACCCGCACCTTTGCGGCTTCATCTACCAAATGTTTGGTTTTGAACCCAAGATCCTACCAACCTTGGGGCATGGAGTGCGGTATGACGTACACTGCATTTGGGAAATGGATGTGTACATCTCCAAAAAACTTTTCCTAAAGTGACATTTGTTTTATATCCAGGAAAACTTGCACCCCGTTCTCCAATGATGACAGGGGCTGGGAGTGTGGCATATTGATGAACTAATTACATCTCTCTTGCCAGGACAAAATTTCTAGGGAAATTCTAACTGCCAGTTTTTTATTAATTTTATCTAGGCCGCCGGTGTTGCCGTGGCATTTACAAAACTTGAACAGTGCAGGGCCCACTCCTGTGCCCTTTACTTTGCTCGCTCAACTGCTACCCAACATTGGGTGCACACTAATCTCCGCGATGAGGTTATCAAACTTACCTAGACTTGAATCATATATGTTGCAAAAGTTTTTGCAACAAGAGAGAAAAGTTTAAACAATAGAATTGAATTACTTTTGACCCTCAATACTTGATATAGTTTAGTTACTGAGTGGTACTATTAAGGCTCACTTTTTGCTTCCTGTCCTGCGTCAATAATAACCTTTAAAAACCAACTTTACTTTTATTTATATAAAAGTATTAGCTTTAGTTTCAAGAGTGCTTTGTGGTAATCTAGCTGTTGTAAGCACCAGCAAGCAAAAACCTTGCTGGATTCCCACAATCATTGATAACTCTTACATGCACTATGGGTTTTTTTATGCTAAATCATCCCAGTGGATAAAGAAGATGATACTTAAAATCTAATAAGCTGGATGATTTGCGCATTTTAAAATCCCAAAACATCCCCACTTGACCAAATTATCTACCAAAGATAGAATTTCAGAGGCAGATGCTACTTTGTTCCATGACTTGAATCAGCAGCGCTTTAAATTTGATTTTTCCAGAGCTAATTCTACTTTTTCTTTGCTTGATGCTTTTTAACATGCCTAGTTACAGCAGCGTGTTTCCTCTTATTCTTCTTATGCTCATTGCCACCTCCTGTGAGTGCAGTTCCATGGCTATATGCCATACCAGGACTATTACAGTCAATATCACTGATATTTTTCCTAAAAGCCTATTTTTCCCTCAGGTCAGGGCTCTCACGACTTCTCACCATACAAGGATCACACACTCAATTTTTGGTGATAAATTCCTTAACGCCTGTATTCCCCCAAGCCAGGAATCTCTTATTCTGATCAGTGTGGAACTTCAAGTTCTCTTTCCTCTTTCCTCTTCATGGCAGACCCAGTTTCAACGTGAGATGGACCTACCAAACATTCGCAGTTGCTTAATCTTCATCACTATTGTTTTCATAGTACATCCCCTTTTCCCTACAAGACAACTGAAGGTGGGAACATCGCCAAATACACTTGATTGCAGAAACAAAAACCACTATTATTTAAGTATATATTTTTGATTTTTTTCTTAAGGATGATCACCTTATATATAAATATACATTTTTCATTCATCTTTTACTTTTTATATTTTTTCCTGATTTATTTTTTATATTTTTTCTAAAAGATTTAATGCTGTAAGCATTTGTTATGGATTCAATTCACTATACATTTATTGAAAGTGTTTTTCAGTGTATAGGCATCTGCCGCTAACTTGACAATAATCTCAAATGGACCTGACCATAGAGCGTCCAACTTGCTTTTTCTGAATCCGTGGGTATCACAATAGGCTACCCTACACCCCATATGATTTCCCTTGAGCGCCAGTCAATTTGATCACCCTGTTTCTTTGCTCGATTTTTCCTTTTCAATGTCATATCAAATACCTGTGATTGCAATTTTATCTTGATGTTCACCAATCAGGTTAAATATTGCTCTAAACACATCCCCAAAGCTATTTCTACTGATGAATAGAATATAACCAGTAATGAAGCTCTTCATCCATATAAGAGTTCAAATGGCGTTCTCCCTGTTTTCATATAATAAATGATATTGTATGCAAAGGTACTGAACTCAAACAAGATCCCCAAGCTAAGGTTATCCCTGCTATAAATTTCTCAGCGTCTCAGGCAGAGTTACATTAATTCTCTCTACCATTCCGTTCATTTATGGATGGTATAATACAGACACTACTCCTTAGATTCTTTTTAATTCATTAAGTCTTGGGGTCACATAGGAAGTAAAGTTGGTTCTGTTACAATGAGTAATATTTTTGGGCATCCATCCTAGCACACTAATAGTCTAGTATTAATCTTACAGTGCTCGTTGCATCTACCCTGCTAAAGTCCTTGGTCTCAACCCATCTAGTCAGATAGTCTATTGAAGCTATAGTGTACTTTACTCCCCATTAGTAACACTCAGGGGTCCCATCACATCTTTTGACCATGTGTGCCAAGCAAACTCATGCTGTACCATCCAGTAACCCATCATGTTCTAGTGGGGTTTGTGGAGCTGACACTCCACACAACAAGCTAGATAATCCGCTACATCATAAATGATTTACTTCCAGTAATACTGGTGTAGATGATCCATCATTTTTCTTAGGGCACTATACCCTATGACTTTATGTGTATCTTGTATAATTACAAAGTGGTTCAGTGGACTAGGGAATAAGTAACATTTTCTGTCAATGGATTTTTAAAGCGGTCCAATATTCATTTCAGTATTTTTATCTTTTTCTTCAGCGCGCTTTAGATATCCATAGGACCATTGCCAATATTTCCTTCAATCATCCATTGTAATAGTTCATCCACTTGCTGGTACATTATTTGAACAGCAGGTAATCTTGATAATCCATCAGCGTTCTGATGGGATACTCACACTCTATGTATAAACCCAAAATCGTAGGCTTGCAGCTCCAGAGTCATTGAGCCAGTTGCCCCTCTAGTTCTTTAAGATTATGCAACCAGCGTAGAGAGGAGTGGTTAGTCATAATTTAAAGTGCATTATGTGAATATACACTTGAAAAAGTTTGCAGGTGTATATAACCACGAGTCATTTTTGCTCCATCACGGTGTACTTCCTTTCCACCTGAAGTATTGTCTGACTCACATATGCCACAGGATGCTCCTCCCCATCATTATTCACTTGACTTAAAATAGCAAAGGACTACTAATGAGGTATCCATTTTTATTACTATCTCAGGATCAAAATCTAGGTACTTCAGAATGGGACTAGTTATCAAATATTTTCAGAGCTCATTGAACTCTTCTTGGACTCCTTAATTGATATGATTTTTTATTGGATCTTTTTAATAGATTGAAAAATGTTTCTTCAATTTACGCAAAATCTTTGATAAATCAGCTTAGTAGCTGACCATCCCAAGGAAGTCTTGTATGTCCCAAACACTCTTTGGGATTGACATCCATTCAAAGGCCTTTAAGCTATGTGATTGCAGCTGTAGTCCAAAGGAGTTTATCACAAACCTCAATTATTTAAGCTTTTTTTTAAAATGACATTTCTTTAGCTTGATCTTCAAATGTTCTATAACTAGGTTTTTGAACACTTTCTCTGAATGTTCCAGGTAATTAGTAAATGTATTACTGAAAAACTTTTAAGTCAATCATGTACACCAAAATTCAGGACAACTATAAATCACTTAAGATGGAATCCCTTGCCCATTGGAAGGTAGCTAGAGAATTATATAATCCCTGAGGCATTCTCATCAGTTGGTATAACCCTTAGGTGGTAGTTATAACACAATTATCCTGTTCTTCTTTTGGCAAGTCTATTTGCTGGTACCCTGAGATCAAATCCAGCGCTGATAGAACTTGGCTTTCCCTAGATGATGGAGTGTGTCATCCATCCACAGAAGCGTATAAAATCCTTCTTACTAATTTATTCTACTGGTGGTAACTGATCAGCACTTAATTTGATCCATCTTTTTTCTTTACTATAAGGATAAGACTTGGCCATGGAAATTACATATGTTATGAGGAGTCAATGCTCATTCAGTTTACTAACTTCTTTGATTAATACTGCTTCACGACCTTAGATTGGTCAATGGGTCATATTCATATTAACAGTTGTTCTCTAGTATCAACCTTACGGATCAAATTTTAGCACATCTAAGGTCATAATCATCCTGAGCAAATATCACCTGATATTTGTGTAACCTGTAGCATTTCCTCCTGCCAATGTTCTGTTAACACAGCAAGTTGCTTTCAATCAACCAGTGCATTAATGTTTGGCAAACCCCAGTAATACCATTTCTGCTAGTGTTCCAAACTCATGGAACTCTCTGATTTCAGAAGTCAGGATTACGTGTAAAATGTAATAACTTTGTTTTTCTCCACCTTCAGTTTTTCTGCTCAGATTGGCCAGTAGTGCTCAGATTTCACCATGACTTGGCTTTATAATCCCCGGAACTACCCAAAGCTTCAATATCAATTTTCCATGGAGCTACAACTTCTACATATAAATTTTCTGAAATTTCTAGCTTAAACCTTGTGTTATTATCATTTGCATTTTTGGTGTATTAATGTTCATAATCTTTATTCTCAACAATACCCCATGGTTCTTGAGAATCTTCATCGGCATTTTCTTGATTTTTCTTCCATTCACATTTTTTAAATGGGAATTATGCCATCATTGTAAATTAGATTTACAAATTAACTCTTCTTTGTCAGTGGAGTTTCTCCTCTCTGCTGATATACCAAGAGCAACGTTTGCCACAAAATATTAAGCTATTCTACTCAAAGTTGCATTTGACATCATATTTTTCAGAATTTTTGTTCCAATGAGGATGTCATAATTAAAAATGACTATAATATGGCGGCAGCTATTACCACCAGTGATCTAAACTGAAGGGACAGTGCACTTTATGCCCCACAGGATGTTGCAATATCTGGTCTGGTAGTTCCAAATTCTTTCTGATGTTCAAAATCTAGAGAAAATTTCATTCACTTCACCACCTTGGTTGAAACATTACTAATGGGCGCTCTTTAGTTTATTATGCCATGCTTTTACATTATTGACTATAATATCTGCATATGTAAACTAAATTTCTTGTAATAAATTGTTTATTGAGTGAATCATGGCATTATTGGCTGAATTTATAGTTTCAATCAATGGTATGAGTAATTCAGGGAAGTATTCCTTAACTGCGCTGTTAGGGGGATAAACCTTCACATTATCAAGTTTTATCTTGCAAAAATCTTTGGTGTTTTCAGCAGTTCTGATTTTTTTGCTAACTGATGGGCATAAATTCAAGTGACCTCTTTTTACAATTTCTGGGCCAATACTCTTCACCTTTGCTCTGGTGATTGCATATATGTTTAATTTAAACACCCTGATAGCAGTTCAGAAGATTTTCCCTCTGCAAATGAATCAGATTAATCAAATTATCTTTGAATATGTCAGGGGGAATAGTATTGATTTTAGTGATAGATTGTTCCATATCTAGACTACTGGTTCTTTACCCAAGTTAACCATTTTTCTTCTCTTTGACCTGAACAGATTTACTTGTTCCTTAGGCTTCTTTTTCTAACATTAAGCGGCAAAATATTTAGTTTTTCTAAATTTGTATCAGCAGTTTTTAGTTTTATCCGCCCATTTTGGTCACTTGGGCTTGTTTCTAATTACAACTCAATTACTTATCCAATTTAGACTCAGGGAACTTCACTGTATTAAGACTATTTTAGTGGGAATATCTTTTAAGGTTCAGTAAGTATCATGTTTACAGCGGATAGCATCTATAAATGAGTGTAATCTGGCGTAAAGTTGCACAGGAGCTTAATACCACTGGTGCAACAGGAGAGCGATATAAAGATTTCCAACCCTCAATATAATAATAAAATAAAATAAAAAATGATAGGCTTCTATCAAAATATCTTTATTTGACAATAGAGTCGCACTACTGCTCAAACTATTGGTTCTTTATAAGTTCTTCTTACACCAGCAGAGTCACACAGCTAGTCAATTCCCTCTAAATCTGAAATCCATGGTTCTCCATCGCCACTTTTATTCTCATTTCTGCATTTAATCCACCGCCAATAATCAGATTTCGCTGGATTGTCTACGCTGTATCCACCAGATCTCTGGGTTTGAATCTCTCAAAAACTGGTGTTTTTATAATCAATTAATTGAATGGTATTTCTGGTGGAATCATATGTGTTTAATTGCATTTTCTAGTGGATTTCATAATGGAATCAATTGACTGATGTATCTTAATTCTGATCAGTTTATATTACAATATTTTGGTTGCTAACTTGGTAACCAACTAATATGGAATAGTTGGTCTTGTTGAACAGTCATATCAATTTACTGGCATTTCCCCCTTAACTGAGCAATACTATGAAGGTGGCACCAGCTTTTTGTCATCCCAGCCCACGGGCTCCTGGTTCTTTTTTATCCATCAACCCATCCATAGAGGCCTCTCCCCTCCTTTGAGTGAGTCCCCTGCATTGATGCCAATGCTGCCCTCTCCCAAGATCAAGTCTGTCCCTTGAAAGAAGAATTCATGGCTCATAGAATAGCTGAACCAGTCAAAATATTTAATCAGAGGACAATGAGGTAGTTTTTTTTTTGGTGGTATCACAGAAGGAAGCTAGAGAGAGATGGAGGTGGTGGTGTAGTAAGTCATGGTACAGAATGCAGTTGTGCAAATTATTCTTTGCTTTTGCTATAAAAACACATTTTTAGTTATATATATTTCTGTTATTTTTCTTTTTTTCATTTTTTCCTATTTTTCATTTGTTAAAATTTATAGGTTTGCTGATTGTTATTGGCCAATAACCCCTATAAATAAATTAACTGCACAGTTTCTTTGTTGTGCAATTCTATGCATTTTTGATAGTAAAATATAATTGCTGATAATAGTATGGAGACTGTTATCCGTAGTTAAATAAAGCACTAGAATTTGGCCCAACGCTTGGACAGTATTTCCACTTGAAAAACTCAGAATTTCTTCAGTATCAATTTGTTCCCTGGTACCATCTAACTTGATCTATGCTCATATTCTTGTTTACAGTTTCTCTCTGTGACACACAGTTTGCAGCAATCCACAATTTGATTCAGCTTCTTCTCTGGATCCTTGCTCAGATCCTTACTCTTTATCCTAAAGAGTCTCCCAATTAGAGCACACAGCAATAATTTCTCTGAAAATGAATAGAACTTGAAATGGATTCTGATAAAGTATATTAAGCTAATAATCTGATAATAAGTCAGAAAATTAATGGTTTTTGGTAATTAATGTTTTCTATTAAGTGAATTCTTAGGGAATTTATAGTGGGAATTTGGTGCCTAACCCTCAGTTGGCACCTCATCAATGAAACGGCAGCTGTTGCCATTGAATCACACATCCTCATCTCATCAGTGATGGTCCTCCTCATCCTCGCTAGAATTCTGTCATTAGACATCCTTAAGACCTAAAACAGAAAGAGTCAGAAAACGTGTTACTAATGTTTTCTTTTCAATCCCAGAAAACCAACAATATTTGGAAAGCGACTTGCTTAGGTAATGGGACTTGTTACCTATTAAGGCAGGTCGTAAACCAACTGGATGATTTTCTAGTTGCAGGCGGCATCACTCTCCTTGCAACTTGATCCTTAAGTTCCCAATTGGTCAGTGATGAAACCTGACCAATCCCAATTGGTACACCTGAAAGTTGATCAACTATCAGATGCCCCTATTTTGTTGGCAACTCAACACATGAGATCTTAAGCATTTATTTAAATCAATCCCTGATGGATTCAACCCAGGAGAATAACCTAAAATCCCCTGAACATTGTTACCCTAAAATCAGTTTCAACCAATATCCAATTTACTTCGCTATAAGGAATTATCACCTAACGACCTCTGGTATACTAGTCAGCTGGGTAATGGGCAAAAATCCCAACACATCCCCCTCTTGCCTAGATTTCCAGCGAGAAAAGTATTGTTGCAGGAGAACACTACTTCAGACACTCAGTTGAATACTTCATTTGTTCAATCAGAGTACAATCAATCAAAACTCAACACTGCTCAGGACAACCTTTGGCATGCAGCTCTCTTTCTCTTCCTCCTTGCTACCGCCTTCTCAGAGTGCAGTCCTCATGAACTTCTGTCATGCTGGACTGATCAATTTACTCATGACAATATTAGTCCTGGGATCCAGTTTTCCCCTGTCAGGGCATATGACCCTCTGTCATAATCAGGATTCTTAGTCTGGCATCCTCAATTTCCTTATTCTCTCCTTATCCTCAACAGAAGATTCTTGACATCAATTTTTGTTTTGCAGCCCAATTAAGAATGCTCATTTATGTTCACCCTTGTTATTTTCTCTTAATAACCTCTTGGCTCATACATTCTTAATTATTATCAGGAGAGCTTATCCCATTAATTTATAGATTAATTTTATAAAATTAAAGCTTAATTGATTTCAGAGTTCATTTTGATGACTACATATAAGTCAGACATCCCCCTCTCATTCAGCTCATATATCAAATTTTGAGTTTTGGTACTAACAGCTTCTCAATAGCTTGTCTGATAAAGATCTTTGGCTCTTTCAGCTGATGAGTCAATCTGGACGCTAGAACCTCTTCTATGGTCCTTCCAGGACTCATACAATAAGTCAAATACCAGTAGCCAGTTCTTTGTGTAATTACCAGAAATGGTAACCAACCCCAATGAAACCAGGTTAGCAATTATCTCAAATGACTCGTGACCAATTCTTCCTCTGTCATTAATTCCTGAGATAGATTTTGAAACTCTCCTGGATTTGGCTTCATTTTCAGATACTCCTACCATCATTTTCAAAACTACTGAAGCAATGCCCTCCATTCTTGTTTATTTGTTCCTCACTGAATCAGACTTGCTTCCAGAGTTCCTCTTCCAACTCAGTAATTATTACAAGCCAGCTGTCTTGGACACTAAACTAGCTACAGAAACAGAGTACATTTTGAACTCCCCTATGCAGAAATAAGGGACCAAGTCACTGAGGCTTTGTCCATAGCTCTGAACTCTTCCAATGTTGAAAATATCCTAGATCAAGATGTTGCATCCTATGCTCTTCACATTGCTGGCTAAATATTTTAAGTTGTGCCACAAAGCTTCTGGCCTCTCCTGGTTTCCATCACTCATTTTGCTTTAGCTTCTGAAAAGCTTGTATTTATTGCTTTCAGGATGCCATTTTCTCCTTGCATGACTATCTCGTTTCTGGCACATCCCATCAGTATCTTCCACTGATGGCTTTGATAGGGGGCATGATTTGGCAACCCCGCCTAGTATACCTTGCTTGATGCTAGCCCATATGTCTGATGTTCTTGATGAAGCCCATCGTAAGCACTCAAGAACAACCTTCCAGCTCTTGTACCATATTGGGATTAATCAGGGTTATTTGCTGACTGACTCTTCTTGTACTGTTGCTTCCCTCCCTGTTATGGGGTATCACATTTGGCATCTTCCAACATTACAATTTCTCTTCCCCTAGTCACTTTCTCAAAAGATATGCATCCACTCAACAAACTTGGTTTTTAGTAGGTCTAGCCCTCACTAGCATTCTAGCTCACATAGAATTTGATGGGCTATTTACTTCTACTGCAATCCATCCTCCCTCCCCCAGAAGGCGACATAGGCGGCATTATCCCTGAATCAAGGATAACAAATACAAAATAAAAATTACTAAAATATATTGTTTTTTCTAATTAAACTTTTCTCTCTCGTTGCAATCACTTTTGCAACCCATTCAATTCAAGTCTGAATCTAGTTTGATAATCTCATAGAGGAGATTAGTCTGTGCCCATGTCAGGGAGCAGTTGGGCAAGTAAGGTAAGAGGAGCAGGTGGGAGGCCTGCAGCCTCAAACGTTTGAAAACGCCCCAGAGAAACTGGCGGAATAGAAAAATTTCAAAAAACTGGCGGTCGCTATTTCCCCAGAAATCCTCACTTGGCAAGCATGATGCAACCAGTACAACAATACGCCGCACTCACAGCCACTTTTTTTGGTGGAATACAGAGTCCGCATGTTTCTGGACATCCAACAAATAGCTTTATGGGAAAAATTTTGTAGGGATGTGCACACTTTTTTCCCGACTGCAGTGTACATCACACCTCATTCCATGTCACGTGGTTGGCTGGACCTAGGTTTCGAAAACAAGGAGGTAGCAGATGAGGCTGCTGCAGTGCGCATAGTGATCAACTTCCCCAAAGCGCAACGGGTTGTCAAAACAAAATGCACTAGATGGACAAAATCCAACCAAAAATTTCCATACGTTTGACTTCTTGCCTACTACAGTAAAATGTGACATTTTGGAGCAACACCTGAAAGATGGTCTCACCATCTACGGCGAAATACAATCTTTTAAAATGCAACGCTTTACACTGATGCCACACCTGTGCACCAGCAAAGCCATCGCAGTTTGACCCCAACTGAGGAGATCGCAAAGGACCTAACCCAGATCCCACACTCCACTTTTATTAACATTGAAGGGCATACCACCCACCCTTTCCAGGTAACCATGGACAGCGCGCCCCCTATCTGCACCCACTTTGATGCGTTTGGCCATAAGGCACATGCATGCCCCACCAAGGAGGGCGTCACATTCCAAGAGCACCCCTCAGTGACCATGGCCAGCGGAGAGGCGCACTACAAACCAACTGTAAGCACCAAAGGGGCTTTCCCGTGGGGAGCACAAGGCTGCTACCTTCTGGTAAAACCTATTTCCCCGCAAGAGTGGAAGAAGGCCAAGCAGGCCCACAGGGCCGCGGCCAAGGAAGCAGCCAAAGTCACCACCGCTATCCCACACTCCCAACGCCAGGAGGACATTGAAACCTTCGCAGCAGAAGCAAATTGGGAATCCACCAACCAATCAGATTGAGAAGCCCATACCAATTGGGCCACCCGATCTGAGGATCTGATGGGTGACTCAAATTCTCCCAATCTTTGCAACCAAGCTCCAGTCAAAACCGACTTGGCCTTCAACCTACCTGAAAAAATTTTTTCGCCCCACTTGATGGTGCACCAAACTCATCCACACTGCAAAAATTCGTCTGACATTGGGGAAACAAAAAGTGAAGGCAAAAGCCAATGCAAACCTTTCTGAAAAAATTAAAAAAATACTGATAGCGTTGCTGCAAACACCCACGCTGCCATGAAGGCCCATGGGGATCTAGAGGAGGCTAGTGGGCCTGGGTGCCCACCCCCTCACACCTAAGGTGCGATGGGGGAAACCTTCACTTTAGGGATGTTGAATACCACCGGACTCAAGGCCTCACCATCCTGGGCTAGGAAACTGAGTTTTTTACAATAAAATTTACCCATGGATATCCTGGCCATCTAGGAGTCTCACTGTCCGCGAGGTTCCAAGGAGGCTTGGAAAACAATGCTCCTCCCATCCCTATCCTTTTGGTTGAAGCACTGTGGGGTGCTAATTCAGAAAAATAATTTTTTCAAATTTTTATCATCAGAAACCTTCCTCAATGGCTGAGTCCTCGTTGTCACCTTTTTGTGGGTCGATGTGGTACATGCTATTGTCAACATCTATGCTCCAAACAGTGCACGAGAGCATTGGGAATTTTTCTCATTGGTCAAATCCCTCCCACTACCCTCAGACCCTTTTGTAGTTGGCAACATGAACTGTTGGCTAAACACTCCAATGGACTGGTGGCCTTCCTCCTCCCACGCCCCCCAGGGCCACATTGAACTTCATGTTCTAAAGGCCACCCTTGGGTTAATGGATGTGCTGCCATGGCAAGCCCCACTGCTTGAGAACATGATGCGCCCCCACGTCCACAACGGCCAATTAAGGTCCATGTCCCGCATTGACCTTATCCTTACGACGGTGAAATTCCAACCCCACATATCCCACTTTAAAAAAACAAAAATGGAATTCTCTGACCATTGACTGGTCTCGATAACCTACCACCTACCTGTCACAGCAGCTAAGGCCCCACATTGGTGCAAAATTCGCCCCCCTGAGCTCACGTCGCCAGGATTTTCCACATGGGTGGAATCAGCAACTTTGACAAAAGAGTTTGTTGAACCATTTTGCGCGGACCCCATTTCCACATGGGCAACTTTCAAAGAAGATACCATCTGCCAATCTCGCCACCTCTCCTCCAGATGCTCATGAGCCACGTCAGTTGTCATTTCGCGCGCTCTGGCAGAGTTGGCACACCTGGAGTCCAACATCCTGGCTACAGGATACAGCTCTGTATGGGGCCTGAAGTGGGCGGAGGCAGCCGCCCACCTCAACGCGCTCAAAAGGCAACACAAACATCATGTTTGTGTTCAGTACAGGGCCAAACACATCACAAAAGGCGACAAGTGCACTGCATATTTTTTTAAAAAAAATTTTGCACCACGCCAGAGTGTGGCCTGCACACAGGTGTGAAGATCGGATAATTCCATTGTGGATACGCCAGCTGAAGTGGCAATCAAAACACAAAAGTATTACACCAAGTTGTACCGATCTGATCCAATTCAGCCAGCCAAAGTAGCAGAATTTCTCGACTGAGCCCACATCTGCACCATTCCCAATACCCAGAAATAACGAATTTGATTACTCTGAACGAATTATGGACAGCCATTCATGGTGCACCAAACCAAAAATGTCCAAGCCTGGATGGCATTCCATATGAAAACTATAAAAAGTACTTCAAATATATATCCCCACTACTGTTGGCCTCACTTAACCAGAGCCTTTTGGAAATGCGCCTCCTGCCAGGAGGACAAGAGGCCTTCACCATCACACTCTTTAAGAAAGGGGACAAGTTATACTTAGCCAACTGGCGCCCCATTTCTTTAACTAACACGGATACAAAAAATTTAACAAAAATCATGGCTAACCGTTTAGGGATTGTAGCATCTGCCACCATCTCCCCAGAACAATTCAGTTCCATACCCAGAAGGTCAATTTGGGACAACGTGCACTCGGTGGCCAACGCGTGCCAGTCCACAGCCTCTGGGGCACTGGCATTCTTGGACCAACAGAAGGCCTATGATAGAGTAAACTGGGAATACCTCAAGGCCTGCCTTCATCAATTCCGCTTACCTCCTCGCTTAATCAACTGGGTGATGCTGCTCACAGAATCTGCAACAATGGCAGTACGTGGCCCTGGCTTCCTAACAGAAGTAGTCCGCCCTCAAAGGGGCTTGCGACAAGGGGACCCCCTTAGCCCACTCTTATACAACTTCAGCCTTAACCCACTACTTTAAAATGCGAATGCCCAACTCACTGGGGTCCATGTGCCAGGCCAAGCCCCAGTCAAGATGATGGCGTTTGCAGATGACTGTGTGGTGGGGGTGTCTAATAATAAAGATGAACGCGCACTTGATGCTCTCATCCAGGAGTATTCCCAGGTAAGTAATGCTGCACTGAACGCCTCCAAAACTGAAATCATCCTCCTTTGTTGGTATCAAAACTGCTAGGCCCCTGCAACCAGTGCCCATCCCGGCCCATCTGCTCACAAACGCCCTTGCCCTCCCAGCTCACTCCACACCTCCCCACTGGTGCTCCCCTTTGTGCCACGCCCTACCATAGGGCCAGTCCGCCATCTGGGCGTGTGGGTGGAGGCAGGCGGATATGCATCAGCAGTAATGGAGAGTCATATTCTATACAACGTGACGAAGCGCATCGCCTCCCTTAGAGCCCACCCTACTTCCCTTACTGGTAGGGTCGTTTTGGCCAACTCTATGCTCCTCTCCAAAGTCTGGTTTGGAGCCCACGCCATCCCCTTCTCCCCAAGCTTCTTCAAATCCTTGCATGCCCTGCTGCAAGGATGGCTATGGTTAGGCCGCCCTCCACCAGTACAGTTAGAAGTTATGTTTGGCCCTCATCAGCACGGTGGCATGGGCCTGCTTGACTTCAGAGCCCATGCGGCCAAAATCTTGGGTACCTGGATTGTGGCCATCACCGCCCCTACACTCCCCTCCCAACACTGGTCCCGCGCAGCCCGCTCCAACTTCTCCCGCGCCTTGGGCCTCAACAATCCATCGAACCCCCACTCCCTGATGAAATACCTGGCTTCACACCCATCGGCCACAGGTCCTCACGGTACTAAAACCCACTACAAACAAATCCTACTCTCCATGCGGAGTGCTGAGTGGAGAATTCATATTAGCGGACATACAACCAGAAGAGTCTGCCCCTCTCCTCAGTTCACACAAGAGATACAGGGGCTACCCATCCATGATGGCGTGATCCCCATACTTCCCCATGTCCTATCCAGGGTGGACTACCTGGACATGATGGACATCACTTACTCCATTGAGACCCAAAAAACCATCTGGAAATACGCTCACCATCCTCTGTTGCAGCCTCAAATCTGCTCCCACGTGTGGCGCTGCCTGAGGCGGGTGTACCATACAGCTGAGCACTCTAACGCTTCACACTCATCCTGCATCGTGTGTGGCCAGTATGGAACGCTGTTCCACCGCCTGGAGAAGTGTCCTACCCCTAAATTGATATGGCGCGAAGTTCAACGTTTACTGGGCCAGAATCAAACACATCCCTTCATTCTGTCAAGGGATATGTTTGCTTTATCAATGGCCTCCCCCCTTCTACCCTCCCTCCAAGCTCTGGTGGTTGCAATCGCCATGTGGACCATCCACACGATTGTCTTAGATGCCATCGCAGGCTCCACCCCCACCCTCCCAGAAGCTGTCCACAGATTCTGGTCTCATTTGGTGGACCACTTTCAAGCGTGGATGTTTGGATATTTCCCACCGCGCCACTGACAGCTGGTATCCTTCTGGTTCCCAGTTTGGTTCATCAAATCAGACCTTTCCTCCACACGTGTTCAATTGTGGCTACGGCCCCTTCACGCGTTCCCTCCCCTTCCCCATAAGTGGCGTTCCCACTGGCAACAAGAGATAGCATCGCTTCTCTGGGGTGCCTTCCCTATTACTAAGTGTTGTCTCAGTTGAGTCAATTTTGGAAGTGTCTGTCCCATGGTCAGCCTTCCCCACAATAAATTTAATATTAAAATATTGTTTTTTATGCATTTTTTATAATCTTTTTCAGATATAAATTTCAATCTTTTATTTTTTCTTTCTCCATGGTACTTGACCTTTTTTGGTCCAGTGGTCCATCTTTCTTTTTATTCCCCCAAACTGGATCTTGGGTATAGTTAGACCCACCAGTTTTTATGGTTCAGAGGTCTTACTTTTTTAAGACTTAACCAACTAATTTGGTTCAGTGGTCCTTTTTTCAGACTTGACCAAATCATTAGGACATAACCAACTTAATGGTTCAGCGGTCCTTTAAAAAAGTTTTTTCATTTTTTTCACCAATCCATTGCTTTAGGTACTTAGCATGGTCTCAATCTACTATCCTTTCATCCTTAAAGTTCTTGATGTAGTAGGCGTCCATCGCTATCTTGGTGATAATCTAAAATGGACCTGACCACAAAGCATCCAATTTGTTTTCCTCCCAAAACCATGCATATCACAATAGGCATTTCTTTCACATATTTAGTATTCTTAAAAACCGGTCAGTTCTTATTGTCCATTATTTTTGCTCAAATCCTTTTCTTTAAAGTCATATCAGATGCTTGTGATACCATTTTTAATCAGAATATTTGTCAAACAGTTCAGGTACTGCTTGGCACTCATCCCTGACATTGGTTCCACCACCAAATATAAAATTGGTGGTAATGCAGCCTTCCTCCCATGAATCAACTCAAATAACATTTTTTCTGTCGCTGTATGATGATGTCATGGTTGGATGACTTAATAGTGGGAACTAATGCCAAATATAAGGCTGGGCGACAGGAGGCCCAGAAGGTGAAACTTCAGGCTCTTCCTGACCTGAAACACACCTTAGACCAACGCTGGGTGCAAGCAAAGCATTCCCAGGTTGGTACTAATGGGGTGAAAAACGCCCAGCCCCTTATCTCGGCCCAGGCATTGAAGCAAACAATTTATGTAACAAACAAAGATGGTTTGATTTTGTTAATTGGAGAACGAGGGTTTGAATCCCGTTTGAGTTACAAAATCTTGAGCTTGGGTAAAATACAGCTTCAATCAATCACTTGAGTGAAGGCACTTTTGGTGTATTTTACAAAAACGGATGGAAGCGTTTGTTTATTGTAACGTCAAGGCTTGGGAACACTTCCACAGAACCCTAATTTCCCCGACCCACTTTAAATATGTTTTTTATGACCAACATTCCTAATTGGTTGACTTTCTTAGAATAATTTAACCGTTGTTCTACGTTTTACTTATGGTTCCTTGGGCGAACTTCGTGGCTGACCTCTTTGAGGAGGTCTCCAACTATGTGGGCCACTACCTCCTATCACACTTTACCAAAATCCCAGGTGCTCCCTTGGGCTGCTCAGGTCCCCTCCAGATCGAAGCACCCAAGCCTACTGGCACCAAGTTGCACTTGATTATGGACTCCCTTCTGGGGTCCACTCAAGCGGTGCTGTTGCTTGCTTACCTGGTACTATATGTCACGCTCTGCACCCTTGCCTTGGGTACCTTCTGCACAGGCACCATTTGAGGTGCCTTGTTTCCCATTCTCCTAACGGTTAGTTCCCTAGCTGTGTGGGTTTGCATCCCACACCTTGCTGGGAATGAGGAGAGTTACAGACACTCTCTTGACATTAGTTGACCAACCATTTTATTTTACATGCATGAAAATTATCTGTGTGGTACTTTTGTTATTTGTAAACTGGGTGTGCTGGCCATTTGTCACTGCCACAATGGTGCTCACCACAGTTTTCTCAGTTTGGTTTTGTTTTGGTGCGTCTCAGAATTATTCTTGCAACTACCAATTGGGAAGTGCCCACCCTTCCTGCTTGTACCTGGTGATCTCAGACCTTTTGTGATCCTGTTGTCACAATTCCCCACCTTTCTCCCGAGATCTACTCCAAAATTTACAGGTCTTGGCTACCCTTGAGCCAAAACCTTCCTTAGTAGATAACAACTTATCTGGTTCCCGTATACTTTTATAAGAAGTAGATTTGTTGTATTGGCTGTCTCTAGAAGTGGCCGACTGGGTTTTTGCCATATTCTGTGCACATCCGCTCTTGTGGCGATCTGTGGAGGGCTTGGAGCGCGTCTTGGTGCAACATCATCATGACGGAGCATCTTTCTAATCTTTTATGAGTTTTTTTCATTGAGACAAGCGGGTCAGCCAGTAAATTTATATTTGAATGAATTTTGTGTAAAAGACCAGGCTTTATCCTTGCCTGACATCATGAAAATGTCATTTCTCCATTCTTCCATGGACCTTTCCATGTGTAATTCTCTGATTTGGTTGTTGCCCCCTTCCAACTTCAATCTTCTGATTGAAGCCCTTTGTGGTAGTTTCTCCGCCCCAACCTGGAAGGGGCCATGTAATTTGGCCGTCATAATTGCACCTGGCTCAGCCCCTATAGTACAGGAACCAAAAAGTCAAGCGCGCCCTTCACAATGATGGAATCTTATTATTCCAAACCTTCAAATTTTAAGGAATTAAAAGCTGAGTAGGGTTCTAGCCTTGAGTCTAGAATAAATGTGTCAGCTGGTTCCGCCGCTATGATGTCACCCATGGTCATCCCTATAAATACCGCATCTCCAACTAGTGATATTCCCTTGAATCATGAGGTGCTCCCCACTGATTTTCTCCCCATCTTGGCGGAAAATCAAGGATTTAGAGGGTATGGACCCAAATTTATCCAAAAACGGGACCCTGATAACGTTTTTTCTCCCCACCACATTTCTGAGGGGCATTTGACATATTGTTTCTAGGCCTGGGGGTGATAGCCCTAGATAAAATAGCACACTGAACCATCAGAGTAGGTGTCAGTTTGTTGGAGCCTGAAAACGTGTTTTAAAACATGAGCAATTTTTCACAAAATGAGCCATTTATAAGCTCATATGGCCTGGATGAGGACCCTATTCCGGTTTATCAGATTACCCCTGAGAACCCTTGGTTGACTCCTACCATGATCCGGGGCACTCAGGATGTGGAAAAGGAGCTTTGTGTTAAATATTATAATAAATATGCTCCTGCAGAAGGTGGGTGGGATATGTGGCCTCAGTATTAAGAGTGACCCACTATCCCTACCCCTTCTATGGTTCCAAAACATACCCTGATGGCTTATTCAAACCATAGGAAGAATTTTCTTGTGAGATAGTGGCGTTTTCTGCTTTGAATAATTCCATTATGGATACTTCTTGTTGACTGCTACCCTTACATCCTCTTTTGGAAAGTTCAGTAAAGCTATTTTAGTGGATACCGGTGCCTCAAATAATTTAATTGATCAAGACCTAGCTGACTACCTTGAGTTGAGTTACTCACCAGGTGGTATGATTAGAGGTGGGGCTTCTCAGGGTATCCCCACACTGAACGTCATGGGGTTAGTTGACTTCCAAGTGGGCTCCTATCTATTGTCCGACCAGTTTCAAGCTATCAGAAACCTCTTGTTCCCCATTATTTTGGGTGTATAGTGGTGGCAGAAGTTTGACGTCAGGACTAATTTGAAATAAAGCACTCTATCATTGTCTTTGATAAATGGTCACCAGTTGATTGTTCCTTTGTCTGAGAATAACACCCAGGGCAAATTACCCCAGTGGCCCAATGTTCCCACTCTTTATCTTGCCCCTTTGCTAAAGCCCTCCGTGGGACTTTCCCTAGCTTCCTGTTTGGAGGAGTTGGCATCTTCTTTTGATGCAGCTTCAGCTAGTACACCACCAGATCATTCCGAGTTTGATTGTGAGTTTAAACTCACTGTGGACCTGGTGTATATTTCTTCCCCCAAATACCCATTGACTGTCCGGGAGGAAGAGGCTTTAGATGTGTGGGTGAAGGAGCAGTTGGCTAAAGGTGCCATCTTACAGCGTACATCCCCTGTCTGCTCCCCACTTCTCTTTGTTGAGAAGGCTGATGGTACTCTATGCCCATGCATAGACTTTGAGAACCTCAACAACGTCACTGTACCAGATCTCCATCCCATCCCTTTAGATTCCCAGATTGTACGTTATGTAGAAAAGGCAAAAGTTTTCTCCAAGTTGGATCGCCTTAATGCATTCAATCAAATCTGGATAAAGAAGGGCCAGGAGTGGTTAACTGCATTCTGCACCAGAAAAGGAATTTCCAGTTCTGGGTCATGCCATTTGGGCTTAAGAATGCCCCTGCCATCTTTCAAAGCTGCATTGATGCTGCGTTGGGGGACTTGTTGGGGGTATGCGCGGTTGCCTACATGGATGATATCCTGGTGTTTTCCCCTGATCAGGAGTCACATGAAGTACACCTTTGTCAAGTAGTGGAGAGATTGAGGGCCGCTCGCCTTACACTCGAGATAAGTAAATGTGAATTCTTCAAGTCCCAGGTTACTTTTCTGGGCAACGTCATTTTTGACCAAGGCCATATGATAACTCCAGACAAAGAGAAGGCTATTCGTGAGTGGCCCATCCCCACCTCAGTCAATAAATTGAGGAGCTTTTTGGGGATGTGTACATTCCACAAGAAGTTCATGCCTAATCTCTCCAAGGTGGCAGCACCCTTATATAAGGCCAGCGGTGCCAAGGTGCTTCAGTGGTCCCCCTTTTTGGAGGATGCTTTCCAAGAGGTGAAGTGCATCCTGTTATCCACATACATCCTTCGCCATGTTGATCCTTCCAAGGAAATCATTGTGTCCTCAGATGCTTCCAACTTTGCCATTGCAGATGCCCTGTTACAGGTGGGTGAAGATAGTTCTGAGAATCCAGTGAGATATTTTCCTAGGAAAATGTCTCTGCATGAGTTAGACTACGCCGTATATTACAAGGAGTTATTAGCATTGGTGGAGGCGTTGATTAATTGGCGTCACCACTTACATGGCTCCTCTCAACCGTTCTGGGTACACACAGACCACCGAGCCTTGTTGTACTACCATGCTCCTCATGTCTAACACTGCATCAGACCCGTTGGTATGAGACCCTTGCCCTATTACATTTTCCTATGAGTTCACCAAGGGCAATGAGAATGGTTTGGCGGATGCTTTAAGCCGCAACCCTGCTTTGGCTCCCAATCCAAAGGAGGTAGAAATTTGCAACACCCAGTTGATGATTCTACCGAGTATAATTCTGCCTCAACTTCCTGATTCCATGGTCCATACACCAGCGCTCGCACCTCTGGAAAATGCAGCAGAATATAGTATGTTCAGAAAGGTAGTTCTTTCTCAGCTGTTATCAGCCGAATATACTGTTATTATTGCTAAGAGCGCCCTGAATCAGGAGGACTTATCCAGGGGCTATCATGTGAAGGATGAGATAGTATGGTTTCAAGGGCGCATATGGGTTCCTGCTGGACCACTGCGCCTGGAGATCATCCAGGACCATCATGACGGAATCACCGTTAGTCATCCTGGGAAAGCAAAGACATTAGAGTTGATACAACGCACTTACAATTGGAAGGGCTTGCCTGCTCAGGTGGGGCGGTACTGTAAAGAGTGCCTGATCTGCAATCAAATAAAACCCAATCATCAACCTTTAGCAGGGTTGCTGGTACCAGTCCAAAAGGCTGAATGGCCCTGGACTTCCCTATCAGTGGACTCATTTTGGAGTTATCTGTTTCAGATGGGTATGATGCCATCATGGTGGTGGTGGACCGGTTCATGAAGTTTGCCCACTTTATTCCTTGCAAAACGACCATAACTGCTGCTGAAATGGCCAGGCTCTTCGTCGCCTATGTATTTGCGTTTCATGGGATTCCTCAAGAAATCATTAGTGACTGGGGACCCCAGTTCAACTCCGTCTTTTGGGAAAACTTGTGTAAAACTCTTCAGATTTGCCCCTGCCATTTGACTACCTATCACCCCCAATCAGATGGTCAGACCGAGTGAGTGAACCAGTGCTTATAACAATTTCTGCGTTGTTACACCACTGCAGACCATTCAGGCTGGGTTTCTCACCTTCCCATGGCCCAGTTTAGCTACAACAACACTTTGCATTCATCGATTGGTTGTTCACCTTTTTTTGCCAACCATGGCTTTAACCCTGCTTTTAACATGGAGCCCATCTGTGGCTCCAAAGTGGAAGCGGTGGTGGACTTTGCTAAGACCCTCAAGGAGGTCCATCAGGGGGTGTCCACAAGTTTGGAGGCGGCTATGCTAGTTTATAAGAAGAACACTGATGGAAAGCGCCGAGTGGGTCCAGCGTACAAGGAAGGGGATCTCATGATGCTTGATGCTTGCAACATCCCTATCAAGAAGCCATGCAAAAAGCTGGGTTTGAAGAGGATTGGTCCTTACCGTGTAGTTAGAAAAGTGGGTCATGCCTCATACCAGTTGGATCTTCCCTCCGCATTCCAGATCTTCTCCATCTTTCATGAGAGCAAATTGACATTGTTTGAGGGCCCCCCACCTGCAACTCCCAAAGGCTTATCTTGTGGATGGGGCGCCAGAATGGGAAGTGGAGGAAATAGTAGCCTCCTGCTGGGTTAAGCAACGTCTCAAGTACCTTGTATCCTGGAAGGGGTTTGACGCAGCTGAGAACAGTTGGGTGCCAGCACGGGATTGTGTACATGCTCAAGACCTGATTGAATCATTCCATAATCATTTCCCTGAGGCTGCGGGATCTAAGCCTAAGCCAGCCGTTGCTGCTATGAGGTTGCCACCAGCACCTAAGAACTTCTCCTTAGAGAACGCCCCTGGAGGGGGGGTGGAGCTCAAGAAGGAGGAGAGGGAATGTCATGGTTGAATGACTTAATAGTGGGAACTAATGCCAAAGATAAGGTTGGGCGACAGGGGGCCCGAAGGTGAAACTTCAGGCTTTTCCTGACCTGAAACACACCTTAGACCAACGCTGGGTGCAAGCAAAGCATGCCCAGGTTGGTACTGATGGGGTGAAAAACGCCCAGCCCCTTATCTCGGCCCAGGCACTGAAGCAAACAATTTACGTAACAAACAAAGATGGTTTGATTTTGTTAATTGGAGAAC
Source organism: Massospora cicadina (assembly GCA_022478985.1). Lineage (NCBI taxonomy): Eukaryota > Fungi > Entomophthoromycota > Entomophthoromycetes > Entomophthorales > Entomophthoraceae > Massospora > Massospora cicadina. Next base: position 86,803 of record JAKSZP010014632.1, on the reverse strand, counting down.
GAGGGTTTGAATCCCGTTTAAATTACAAAATCTTGAGCTTGGGTAAATTACAGCTTCAATCAATCACTTGAGTGAAGGCACTTTTGGTGTATTTTACAAAAAACGGATGGAAGCGTTTGTTTATTGTAACGTCAAGGCTTGGGAACACTTCCACAGAACCCTAATTTCTCTGACCCACTTTAAATATGTTTTTTATGACCAACATTCCTAATTGGTTGACTTTCTTAGAATAATTTAACCGTTGTTCTACGTTTTACTTATAGTTCCTTGGGCGAACTTGGTGGCTGACCTCTTTGAGGAGGTCTCCAACTATGTGGGCCACTACCTCCTATCACACTTTACCAAAATCCCAGGTGCTCCCTTGGGCTGCTCAGGTCCCCTCCAGATCGAAGCACCCAAGCCTACTGGCACCAAGTTGCACTTGATTATGGACTCCCTTCTGGGGTCCACTCAAGCGGTGCTGTTGCTTGCTTACCTGGTACTATATGTCACGCTCTACACCCTTGCCTTGGGTACCTTCTGCACAGGCACCGTTTGAGGTGCCTTGTTTCCCATTCTCCTAACGGCTAGTTTCATAGCATTGTGGGTTTGCATCCCACATCACCTTGCTGGGAATGAGAGAGTTACAGACACGCTCTTGACAGATGACTGATATTGTAGGCAAATGTTACTGGACTCAGGTACGTTCCCCACGTGGAAGTTATTCCTGTGACCAGTTTTCTTATCATCATGGCTAGCATCCCATTAACTCATTCTACCAGTCTGTTCATCTCCTTCTGGTAGGGTACAGACAACTCCTCAGACCCCCATAATTTCATTTAATTGTGGGATTACATGAGATGTGAAACTTGTCCCATTGTCCCTCAGAAGGACCTTCAGGTATCCTCATTGGTTGATAAAGCCCCAGCGCAGTGATAATTACATATTTTTCTTGGTCTTCTCTTGACAAATCAATTTGTCAGTATCCAAATATTAGATCCATCACAGAGAAATACTTTGCTTCTCATAATTGATCTAGCGCATTATCATTCTTAGTAGTGGGTAAAAATCCTTCTTTGTAATCTTGTTCAGCTTCCAATAGTTGAACACCACTTTATTAGAGCCATCCTTCTTCTTCACAATAAGAATCAGACTCACCCAGGGACTTGACGATGGAACTAAAAGCCCATGCTTCACTAGTTTGCTGGTTTCTTCCTCCACTACTGCTTCAGCTGCTTTTGACCGTTGAGTCAGTATCATCCTGATTGGCAAATTTTTCCTAGTATCAACCTTGTGGATCACATCTCTCATTCATCCCAAATCATTGTCATCCTGGGTGAATACTTCTAGATACTCTTCAAACAATTTGAGCACCTCCTCCTGCTATCCTTCCATCAGATCAGAAAAGTTGCTATTGATCTACCAATAGATTGATACTCTTGGTTACCCCAGCCAGTAATCTCATTTCATCAAGGTGTGAGAAATTGAGGACTAGCTCGCTTAATTTGTATTCTTGTTTTGATAGTCAGAAAGAATTTTGGCCAATAAAACCTCGATTATGCTATGTGTCTTACAATATTTCCTAATCGTTTGGAAGCTCACAAAGTTAAACGACAATAAATGACTCTTCTGGTCTTCTTTTAAGTATATTTTCCCTCTCTAATTGGGAACTCTCCAGACATAGGTAATTATGTCAAGCTTCCCTTATTATTGTCTACACTTCTTAATATGAAAGTCAAATAAGAATAGACAATGCAAGACAAAAATATGAATTTATGAAAAGATGATGATGGTTTATTTTAGGGCCAGGCGTTAGTATTTTATACCTCTAGGGCATCTCCTGGCCATACTCATCTATTAGATGAGGTCAATAAAACCATGTCAATCCGCTATAAATTATGGCAGTGGTTTAAAAATTTCTATAAGTTAATTTGGCCCTTAAATTAACTAAAATACAATTGTTTCAGCCCAATTGGAGGCACTATTACTATTGTGATTGGGAAGATTAGTAGGCTTAATATTAGCACCTCAGTGGAGTAAATTCGCCTCTCACTCAGCCCAATTAAGCTTGTCATACTCCTGATGAAATAAAATTTATGGGGCAAATAAAAATATAGAGTTAAATTATGACACATCCCTAATCAGGACGTTAGTGGCCTCTCAATAGTACTTGGTACTCCCTATTCAGGCCATCCATGTGCAAGTACTATTGTGCCAATTACAATGATTGACATATAATAAAAATAGAACTCATTAATCGTTTTTGCATTAAAATTAAAAATGCACTTTAGTTTGTACCATAGATTCACTTGGTTCACCCAAGTGGATCCCATAATTGGCCATAATGTAATTATATCATATCTATTATTATATTGATAATTGGGACAATTTAAGTACAATTGAGGCAGTTTTGGAATGATTTAGTTATGTAGATAAATTGGGAAGGATCGAAGGATTCATCAATATGAGTAATCTATCAGCATTGATGGTTTTATCAAAGAATTTATTTCTGAATCAACCATCAAAGTCTAATATTTCCCCCACTTGACTGGAATATAAACACTGAGTTTCCTGATTCTCTCTTCATATCTGTAAACACCTCTTCAGCATAAATTTAGATTCATCACTGCTCTTATTCCTAAACAACGTCATCATTTTAACTAGTTGGACTGAACATTCTGTATGGGTATGTTTTTAGGATTACTTTAAGAGTCAATGTTAGGGTATCTTATTTTTTGCCAACTTTATGATGTCTAATTGGCCCTGGTTTTTTCATTCAGTAGCTATATTGGGCCAAATTGGTGCACGGGAATGAGGAATTTGGTCCCAATTCACCTCCCCAAATTAGAGAAATAAAAAGTCTTGCTGATTTATTATTTTTATTAATAAAGTTTTAATATATATATCTCTTTCTTAATAATATATATTATATATTAACTTTATTTGAGGCAAGCTGACCAGGGAATGGACATTACCAAAACTAAAACTAACATAACTATTTGGGTTAAACAAAACGCCCTAATGAGTGGATTGAGGGAAACGCATCAAAAAAACAACCAACCAGGTTGGAAGTGTAAACCGCTTATCCCTCCATGGCGTAAGGGGAGGGGGGTCAGGGGCTCGACTTCAACAGCCTCTTTGGAAGAAGCTTCTTCCTCCCATAGTAGAGTGTGTGTCACAGCAGACAGTAATGGTGTTGGGGCATCTGTGGCATGGGGTTCGATATTTCTGATAATTGGGATTTCATAGTGATTGCCAGCTAGGTAAATGGCACTGAGATATTCAGTTAAAGCTTTTTCAGCTTTGATGCAGGCATCTGGGAGTTTAATGAACGTGGCAATGTTGGTTTGGGTTATTCTTGCTTTTGGATTCCGTGCTATAGTTGCCATGTTCTGGATAGCATTGGTAACATTTTTGTGTAGCTGGTACACTGTGATTTTACTTTTTGGGGTTAGGGTTGTGGGGATAACAGGAGGTGGAATTCCTCCTGTGAGAATCGCTACTGATTTAGCGTCAGCTTTACGCAGGGGATGACAATCTGGTGTTGCAGCTGCTTTGACTGCAAGCTGGTGGTCACTGCAAAACAATTTGTCATTTGGCTGTGGGTTATATAGTCAAGGGGGGTATCTGGCGTCCCATTCTGCATTAATGAACCACTTGATTTGCAGAGATGGTTCTTCAATGAACTTACCTGATTTGTCAATTTCAGTTAATAATTCCCATGGAGTTTGGTTGAATTGGATTGGGTAATCAGTGTATGGTTGAGGTTTAGTTGATTCAATTGAGGAAGCATGGGATCAAACTGGGATTCAATCCAATTCTTGATTGGGGAATTATTTGTGGCATTGGGGCGAGGAGGTGGCTTATTGGTGGCTGCAGGTGCAGCTGCAGCTTCCAGTTTTGGGGGTGGGGGGTAGGATTGTGCCCCATACTGGAACTTGTACAGGGTGGGCAGCGGATTGCAGGTCAGTGGATGAGTCATCTGATCTGTTGGAAGTGGAAAGGAGGGGCACTTGCATTTTGAGTAGTCCAACTTGAAACATGATGGACAGATCATCCACCCGCCCTCAACGTGGGCCCAAAACGGATGGTCAGGAGCTGAGGGAATAACGGAGTGAGGCAGAATTGACACAGCGATTTTGTTAAATCAGGGCTGATCGTGGCATATGCCCAAGGACCAGCAAGTCATGTGGCCCCATTTGGGACCACAAATTTTAAGATGGGGTTGGAGCCATAGGCTGCCAAACCATCCATCAGCTCCTGGTGGAGCACCGAAGGGGGAAGGTGGGTGGGCAAACCAGCAAACTGAACCACCAAGGTGCTGTCCACTGGGAGCTGAGTCCAAGTTGTGGGGAGAGGGGTGCCCTGGAATACCAGGGGCACAGTTGCTGCAGTGGCAGCGTCAGCTTTGCAGGTGAAGCCAAGGTTGAAATACCCCTTATAGGGTTGTAAATCTATAAATCTGGTGAGTGTCATCACCACCTGTGCCATTTTGATAATGGCTTGGTCATGTTATGGGAATAGTTTCCCATATTCAACCCTTAGGCCATAGCGCATGTTGCTCTGGGGGAGCATTAGGAGGCAGCGAGGTACCACTTGGGTATGAGCAAGGTGGGCATCAAGGTCCTTGGGCAGAACGAATTGTCCCATGGGTTTGGAATGACTGGGTGGACCAGTCCTAGCGTGTTTTCCTGCCAGATGGAAAATGGCGGGGGGAGTTTCACCGCTGCCCCACGCTGGAGCAGCCAGCGGAGAATCTGAGGACATTGGAGTGAAACTACTATGGGTGAATTTGATTTGTTCTATTAATTAAGTAATTTTGCTCAGAAAGTTGTGCCAAGCAGAAAGAGAATATATATTATATATTATCATTATCATTCTTATTATTTTTTTTATTATTATTTTATTATTATTCTTATATATTCTTCTTATTTATTATTTTCCTTTAAATGTGTATACTCATTTAAAATTTTCTTCTCTTATAATCAGCCCAATTCCTAAATCTCTTTAGAAATTTTTCATGGACTCAATTATATATATGGCCTGTTTTAACCTCTTTGATGGTTTAAACAGACTTTGACGTTTTCTAATTAACCACAAATGAACCAACCCAAATGTGATTTAACTTCTGTATTTGGCCAATCTGTGCATATTGCAGAATAGTACCTCTTCTCTAACTTTGAATTCAGTCAAATCATATCAATCTTTAGAATACTTTTCAAATCAGGCTTTTTTAAAAGCAAAACTGTTGTTAGAGGCTTGAGCTTGAAATTTAATTAGGGTTTTGGCAAGCTTCTTGACGTATTAAGGATAACTGCTTTCACCAGGATCCTCTAGGACCAAATAAAGCAGCAATGGTAGGGCAAGATGTCTTCCATATAAGTCCTGAAATGGCAACATCTTGGTGGCAGAGTGATACAATATGTTGTAAGTAAACGCAGCCAAACTTAAAAATGTGCTCCATTTAGATGGTTTGCTTGATGTTAATTTTAGAAAATATTTACAAGCGTCCCAATTTATGCGCTCAACCGTTTCATTTGTTTCTGGATGATAGGGAGCAGAGAGTACACCTCTTACTCCCATCAGCTGGTTAAGCTTCATAATAACGTTGGCCATAAAATTGCTTCCATTATTGGTCAGAATACCTGTAGGCAGTCATGCTTGTGGATAACATTCTCAAGGATAAACTTGGCCATCATCACTGCACCTACTTTCCAAATAGCCTTGGCTTCAACCCAGTTATTCAAGTGGTCAATAGCCACAATGATGTACTTGGCCTTAGAATTGCTAGTGGGAAGTGGTCTGACAACATATATTGATACAGTATGCCAGGTAAACTTGGGCCAAACAAGCTAGTAAGATGTGCTCTTTTGGAATGGTTTTTCACCCTGTCATTTGACGCAACATTTTAGTGTTTCCTGGATATTGAAGTGTATTGACTCCCTGTAGTAGTATCATCTAAGATGCTCCTTCATTTTCTTAAATCCACCATGACCTATGGCCTTATGCGCCGTCATTATTAAATCTGTCAGGCTGAGTGCCATGGAAAAATGACCTTTTTTCCTTCGATCATTTTGTATAATATTCTATTTTTGATTAAAGTGTCTTTTTGGAAATTTGTGAGAAATTTTTGAGCCAATTTGGGCTCATCCTGGAATTATCCACTGACCATCTTTTAAAAATACTCATCTGCGGCCAAACTGACAGGGGCAATCATAGGTAAATGGGATAGGCAGTCAGCATTTTGGTGCTTCACTCCTGCCTGATGTTTGATCATGTATTTATAGGCTTGAAGCTATAGTGCCCATTGCACTAATTGGCCCTCTGGTTCCTTTAAGTTGTTCAGCCATCTTAGGGATGAATGATCTGTAACAACTGTAAAGTGAGTGCTGTGTAGATAAACATGGAACTGCTTGTAAGCGTAAATGACCACCAAGCATTCCTGTTCTGTCACCGTGTAGTTATGCTCATGGATGTTTAAGGTCCAACTATCAAAGGCGATTGGATGTTCCTCGCCTTCTTCCCCTATTTGAGACAATACAGCTCTGACTGCCATAAGAGATGCATCAGGTTGGACAATAAACTTTTGCTCAAATTCTGAATATCGCAGGACTGGGGCTGTTATTAGGGTCAATCAGAGCTGATTTTATGCTTCTTGGCAGGCCCAATTCCAGTCAAAAATGACCTTGTCCTCAAGCAGATGAAATAACAGCTCTTTAATTCATGCAAAATCGGCAATAAATCTGCAATAATAACCAATCATGATTAGGAAAACCTGTATATTGTGCTTGTTTTTTGCCATTTCAACTTCAATATCACATCTAGCTTTAAAGGCTGAGTTCAGAGTTTTCTTTATTAATAAAAAACACAAGATATTCCAATTGGTCTTTGAAAAATTGGCACTTTAGGGGTTTTATCTTCAAATTAGTGGCTGCTAGTCTCATAAAAACTGCTTCTAGATGTTCCAGGTGGTCAGTGAAGGTATGGCTAAAGACATTTATATCATCTAAATGAACCAACACACAAGACAATCTTAAGTCCCCTAGAATTGTGTCCATCACCCTTTGAAACGTGGCTGGGGCATTGCAAAGTCCTTGTGGAATCCTTGTTGGCTGGAGTAGGCCCTCTTGAGTTTGATGGCGCATTTTTCGCGCTCCTCTTTGGGAATATCAATCTGCCAATACCTGCTTATTAGGTCTATAGTGGAGAAGAACTTTACGCCTCCAAGTTGATCTAAGGCGTCATCAATCCGTGGAAGTGGATAAAAAACCTTCTTTGTGATGTTGTTTAATTTTCAATAGTCAATGGCAACCCAATTACTCCCATCCTTCTTTTTCACTATAAGAATTGGGGCAGCTCATGGACTCTTTGATGAGACCAGCATTTCACAAGCTAGGAGTTCTTTTATTTCTTTGGAAACAACTTCTTCTGCTGCTTTCTATTTTTAGTACTAGTGGTGCCCAACCCAAAAGGGGGAGCCACCATGCATCTTTATTTGCAAATGGGTCAAACAAAGGGATTATTATAAATTAAAAAAAATCCTAATATAGTCCCTAGGTTATCAGCCTAGGAAACCATATCAGATGGCGAGGAGGCTTTGGGGAAACTTTTGTCCAGTGCCAGCTTTATCTGGCAGACCATGGCGGACAGCATTGAGGTGGGAGCATCAGCGACATGGGGCATAAGTAGGTATAGTTGGGTGTTTTCTTTGTTAATGAGGCTGGCGGTGTCCATCGCCTCAACATATTGAGCAAAGAGATGCTCAGCAAAAATGATGAGAGCCGGCACACATTCTTCTGCTTCTATCAAACATCTAATTGGGCATAGTTGGATGATGCCATGGTCATTTGTGTCAATAGTGTGTATCACATCTCTAGCACAACCTAAATCAAAAACACCTTTTGCAAATATTTTTGGTATTTCTGAAATAAATTCTGGACTTTAACTTTTCTGGGTCAGTCAAGTTCCCTAAATTAGCCATAGGAATAATGTTATTGATACTTATGGTTTCCTCATCCGGAAGCCCTATTTTGTATAAGGCTTATTTTGTCTAAGGTCCAAATTTGTGAAATGTCTGAATTTTGGGCTTGAAATAGATGCAGGTAGGCAATAATCTGATGCCTTTGTATCTTGATGGGCTGATTCCGGAGGTTTGCACATAGAATTTGAATTTCTTAATGCCCTGGGATGATTATCCCTGGTGCAATATTTTCTCAAATCAAGATCTACACCATGGCTGGTATATTTCCCATAAAGTCCCTCTGGAATTTTAATGGTCAGCCTGGTAGGGATGACTACTTGAGTTCCAGAAAGCACATAAATTTGTTATTTTTGATTGTAATGGTATTCCCTTTAATTCATGGATTTGCATTAAAGGGCCTTAATTTTTGAACGAGATTTCTTATACTCAATTGGGACTATCCCATCTTTGTAGGCCAGGTTAAAAAATAAGTTCAGTTGCTTCTTTTCTGCTTTCCGTTTTTGTTATAATATAATAGGATGCTTTGTCCCAAAATAGTCAGCGTATCTTCCTTATGATTTGTGACAACACCAAATCTTTTCAGGAAATCAGTCCCATTAAGAATATCATAGCTGGTATTTGGCAATACTATTACTGGTGCCATCACCACAATGGATCCAAAATGTATTGGTAACGTTCTATAGGCCCTGAGCAACTTAGTGTTGTGGGTTCCTGCTGTACCATATTCTTGACAATGTGCAACGTCAGGCGTAATTTTCAGTTTCTTCACCAGTTTGGTACTGGTAATGCTGATATGTGCCCCACTATCAACAATCGCTCAAACACAAACCTTATCTATTGCAATATTCACATAAGTGCATTCAGAGTATGTATCAGAATTGTTTATTAGGTGATTATTAGATTAAGTGTTCAGTTCCAAGTGTGATTTCAGACTTGATAAGATCTCTGAAAAATTATCTGCTAATGTCTTCATGGGTATAGCCACTTGCACGCCCTTTAGTGTGGGCAGATCAGATGAATAATTATTATGGTTACTCAGTCCTTGATCAATGACTTGTTTGGCGTAGGGTTTTGCTACTTCAGCCTGAGCTTTGTCAGTGACCTCTGATTGTTTTAATTCTTTGCTTTGGCTCAGGTAGTAACCATGTAGACATTGTCAGCCACAATGTGGTGTAAGCTATCTTTGGCCACTTCATTGGCCAAAAAAAAGCTTGCCAGGGTCAGGTGGAATGTGCATTAAGGCATTGGTGTATGTAGAGCATTTCGTCTCTACTCCACCTGCTCTTCTGTCTTCTCTTCATTGTTAATCTTCAAGGCCACATTCACCCCAGGTTTCTTATCTGACCATCTGCAGCATTGGCTAGCAAAATGTCTCCTTTTAAAAAAAAAAAACAGATAATCAGAGAGAGAGAGAGAGAGAGAGAGAGAGAGAGAGAGAGAGAGAGAGAGAGAGAGAGAGAGAGAGAGAGAGAGAGAGAGAGAGAGAGAGAGAGAGAGAGAGAGAGAGAGAGAGAGAGAGAGAGAGAGAGAGAGAGAGAGAGAGAGAGAGAGAGAGAGAGAGAATCATGTTCTTTTTGGCCATAATTATGATAGATAATTAGCCCTGTTTACTGCTCGTTTTTCAGATTTATGGACCGATTCTTTCCTTGTTCATTCAAATTTGTATTTTTTGGTTTCAAAAAATCAAAAATTCGATTGCTCTTTGGGCCAATTAGGGGCGTCAAAAATACTTTCACATTGTCTTAAATAATCAGTAAGTTCTAATGCTCCCATGGGCTGATTAATGGCCAGAATCATGACACGCTTTAAGTCACAGTATGGCTTGACAACATGTTTCATGGCAATCATTGCATCAAATTTTTGTATAGCATTTGACCCAAGTAAGACCTGAGCCTCATGGTAAAATATGTCCACAAAGTCTCTGATGGACTAATTCCACTGGAATTTGATATTGAGTATGTCCGCTTTTCTGGTGTATAGTTTATCAGGTCCTCCAAATTGTCTTACAACGCGTTTTTAGCATCCAAATATTACCAATCGTCACCCTAATAGGGCATAACAAGATTGACATTATGTGAGTCTAGACAATTAATGAGAGCTGTAGACTTTGCATGGTCTGATCCTACTTGCATAGCCTTTTCAAACAATTTTATAAATGAATGTACATTCCTTTCTTATTAAATTTTGGCAAATTCAAGGGTTTGAAGTCATCACGCCCAGAATTGGCCAGATTAGTTATGCTTCATCTAGAGTTTAAAGTCTTGGGAAATCTTCAGTCATAATTGGTCTACGGTTGCAATGAGTGTCATTTAGCTTTGGGATAAAAGCAAGAATTTTTGGCATTGAGCAGACATCTGAAATATCAGTTTCATTATTCATCTTGACTCCTGAGATTTCTGCTTCATGAAATTGCTCTGAATTGCTCAATTTGGATTCCTAAAATTAGGCCTTATTTAGTTTCTTCAGTTGTGTTCTGCCCAAATGCTTAAGAGTTTTACTGCTCTCCCCCCTTGAGGACTAGTCAAACAGTTGCAAATTTTTTCCTTTAGGTCATTGACTTTCTTTTTTAAGTCTTCACGCTCTTTTCAAAAGATAATTTAGAAGCCAGTATATGTTTCACATCTTTGGTCAGATTAGCAACATGGTCATTAGTTTCTATAGCTGTGTTTAAAGATCTTTTTTTAGTAAGTTTAATGTTCTTCATTTGCACAGACGAAAATGTTGATAAAGTTCCATGAATTCTTCATGAATTTATGTGAATTCTTCCTCGTTATTTGGCCCTACTGGCATAGCAGACAAATCTTTGATGCTCTTTTGCAATACATCCAACTCAGTTTGGACATACTCATTGAGTTGAACATGTATGTTTTTTAATTTCAAGTGATTTTTCTGAGCAAACGTAGCATCTTTAGTCAAACGTTTGGTCTGAGACAAAAGGAATTTGGAGTAATTCTCCAATTTCTGGCAGTATTTACTGATATTATTGACCCATCCACTGGTCAGTCCATGTAAAGAGAGGACTTCCACTGAAATCTTTGGAACTTTTTTATTAAGTTGATCTTCTAGATTGGTTACTCTTCTGTGTGTATCATTGACCTGCTCCATATTGCTGATGATAGCCTTTTAAACTTTGTTAAAGCTGGAATTCAGCTTATCTAATAGGTTTAATTGAGAAGATCGCTCCTCCTCTTGAACTCAGTGTACTTCTGAAAGCTCTATATTCTGCCAAACCAGAATCCTTTGAGTATGCTTGATTAAAGGCTGTACAAAGCTAACCAAGAACTCGTTTGTTGCTTTTGTACAGTTGAGACGTTTGACCAGAGTTGCCATGGGCGCCTCTTGGTACTGCATATACATTTCCATCTTGAAGGCCTGATACTTCAAGTAGTAAAGTATCCCAAAAGATGGGTCCATCTGCAATGTACCAATCCTATACCCATGGAATAGGGTCTAAATCATCTCCTTAACACTATTGGAGGTAAACTCAATAGGGCATGTTGTGTCCACATGCCCTCCTCCCGCTGTGATTATATCTAAGGAGTATTAATTACTCTCTTCAGTATTCAAGCGTTTAGTGTTAAAGTACTCAGTGATTTCTTGGTTACTGGTTTCCATGTCATTTTTGTCTTATCTTCTGACAGAATCTGCCTGAAACTCGGATGAATTATTTATAAAAAAGTGTAATGTGGATTTTAGTGAGCACCGCTTGTGAGAAATTGAAGACTAGATCATTTATTCTTGTATTCCTGTTTTGATAGTTAGGAAGAGTTTTGGCCAATAAATCCTCAATTATGTTATGTATCTTATGGGATTTCCTAACTGTTTGGAAGCTCATAAAGCTAAACAACAATAAATGTCTCTTCTGGTTTTCTTTTAGGTATATTTTTCCTCTCTAATTGAGAACTCTCCAGACACAAGTAATTATGACAAGCTCCCCTTATTCTTGTCTACACTTATTAATAAAAAAAGTCAAATTAAGCTAAGACAATACAAGACAAAAATTTGAATTTATGGAAAGATGATGATGGTTTATCTTAGGGCCAGGCGTTAGTATTTTATACCTCTAGGGCATCTCCTGGCCATACTCATCTATTAGATGAGGTCAATAAAACCATGTCAACCCGCTATAAATTATGGCAGTGGTTTAAAAATTTCTATAAGTTAATTTGGCCCTTAAATTAACTAAAATACAATTGTTTCAGCCCAATTGGAGGCACTATTACTATTGTGATTGGGAAGATTAGTAGGCTTAATATTAGCACCTCAGTGGAGTAAATTCGCCTCTCACTCAGCCCAATTAAGTTTTGTCATACTCCTGATGAAATAAAGTTTATGGGGCAAGTAAAAATATAGAGTTAGATTTTGACATACCCCTAATCAGGACAATAGTGGCCTCTCAATAGTACTTGGTACTCCCTATTCAGGCCATCCATGTGCAAGTACTATTGTGCCAATTACAATGATTGACATATATTAAAAATAGAACTCATTAATCGTTTTTGCATTAAAATCAAAAATGCAAATTAGTTTGTGCCATAGATTCACTTAGTTCACCCAAGTGGATCCCAAATTAGCCATAGTGTAATTATATCATATCTATTATTAGCTATGATAATTGGGACAATTTAAGTACAATTGAGGCAGTTTTGGAATGATTTAGTTATGTAGATAAATTGGGAAGGATTGAAGGATTCATCAATATGAGTAATCTATCAGCATTGATGGTTTTCTCAAAGGGTTTATTTTCAAGTCAACCACAAAATCTAACACAAGGGTCCCAAATTGTGAAATTTCCTCATTTAAGCCATTGGGATTAGGTGAACAAATGAAACAATCTGTTCCTTTTTGATCTTTATTGGTTTTTCGCTTAAATTCACCAGGAGAACTAGAATTTCTCCATGGCCCAGCATTATTTCAGGAGCCACCCAAGGCTCTACTCTGAAATTCTTCCAGGGGCTTCCAACCTCCCCATACAGTAGCTCCGGTATCTTTAATGTCAACCCCATATCAGCTATTATTTGCAATCCTGGCGGTATAGTTTTTGCATTCTTGATCCTCATTGGAATTCCAAATTTTCTAAAATTTCCATTGACATCTCTCGTCACTTCTGGACAACTAGTTGGTATCAAATTAGGATAATGCCATCATTGTACATCATGTTGATGAAGTTATTTCTTCTACTCATTGGAGCTTTAACATCTTTTTGGTAGACCAATGGTAACATCTGACCCAATATGGTCAACGTACTTCCTCAAAGTTGGATTTAACTCTGTACCTTCATAGAAAACCCCATCTCAAACAGAATTTCATAGTTCTGGTTGGCTAAAACTATTGCAAGATCAGATACCACCAAGGATCCAAAGCAAATTGGTAGAGTGCTATACACTCCACATGAGATGGTGGTACTTGGCCCAGATGTACCATGCTCTTTCTTGTGTTCTAAATCGTGCAAGATCTTCATCCTCTTTACCAACTTGGTTAAGACAATATTAATGGGCGCTCCACTGTCAACAATTGCCCTCACCTGTACTCAATTCACTAGTATATCTATATACATACACTCAGAGTTTTTAAGATAGTATTTAATGAGTGTATAGCAGTGTTATTAGCTGAATTGAGGGTGTGAATTATTTGTGCCAATAAATAAGGGAATGATTCCTTGATTGCGCTGATGGGAATTGACAGGTTTGCCTCATCTGATAGAACTTTGGTCAATTCTTTGGGATTATCTACACCTTGAATCCTGTCTGCCAGTTGTCAGGCATATGGCTGAGCAACTTCTTTAATTATCTCAGGGTCAATCCCCTTTGCCCCAGATCTTGTTACTGAATTCACGTCCAAAATTACTACTTGATACAGCTAATTCTGCACATCTTCATCCACAAACAGATCACTGATGTCAATTTCATTGTGCATAATATTGGGAGGAACAGGTTTCTCCACAGCTCTATACTGTTCCCCATCTAGGCCATGGGCCCTTTTCCTGACTCTTTTGTGGTTGCAGACTCTTTTGCTTGGACCACGTTAATTTGATCTTTGGGTTTCTTGCAGTGCACAGCAAAATGGAATTTTCCTCTGCACTGGTAACAGCTTTCTCCTTCTTATTGATCCACTTAAAGTCTTTGGGGTTATTCCCCAGCACATTTCAGTTATTTATCTCCTTAGAGCTCTCACTCCCCTTTGTGGAATTTGAATTTTGTACTAAATTTGATTCAAAACTTTTATATGGGAATCAAAGGTAGCTCCTAAGATTTTAAATTGTCCACCATCTGAGAGGTGGTAATTTCTGCTGTGAACACAGAAGACATCATTTGGTGCAAATTGTGATAGGGCCAAAGGGCCGCTTGTAGTGCAATTCAGGCAATTAAATCATCCAGCACTTTTTCTCCAGACAAGCTTTGTGATTTCTTGTAGAAACGATTGGCAAAGCTTGATAAGGATTAATCTTTATGAAACTGAATGCCCATAAACTCTTGTTTGCGCTTTGACATGTACATCAGTCTTCCAAATTCCTTCATAATGGCCACTTTGACCTCTGTGTACGACCAGCTGTCCCCCTCCAGTTGGGGCAACACTAGGTTTTAACAATTAGTATCTAGGCAATTCATCACTGTCAATGCCTTTTGAAAATTTCCATATCCATACATCGTCATATCAAACAATTAGAAAAATGTAGGGGCGTTATCCCAATGGAAATTTGGCAATTCCAGTGTTTTTTGAATTCCTCCGAGTTTTCTCTAGCCACCTCTCTTGGTTTAGCTACTCAGCTTACTTGGAGATTAATTTCGGGTGTCATCTTCAAAATAGTGCTAAAGTCAGGTGGTATGTTTCTTGGGGTATTCAACTTTCCAACTAAAGTCTGGGGAGTTCTTTCTTTGGTGTTGATCGCCACATATAACTCACATTCTCATTTGTGAGTTTTCAACTCCTCAGCCTGCTTATTCAGATGCTCAATATCTGCACTGAATGCTCTTAAATGAATGTGAATTGCTTCATGCTCCATTTTCAGAAATAAGATTTCTTGAACTAAGTCTCCTTCTTTTTTCTTCAATGACGTTACTTTTCCAAGTAACTCATTTCTAAAACTTGTGATATTATTAACCCCTTCCTTGATCTTGGCGACTTTTTCCTCCAATGCAGCAAATTCTCAATGATCCGCCAAGTTCAGGGTGTTCTGGTTAATGGTTGTCAACTCTATCCAGAGTTTTCTTAATTTGTCCTTATATGACATTACATTATAATATCTTCTACTTAAATACACCCCTGTAGTGAGCACCAATTGTTAAAATTTTAGGTTTTCTGATTATTCTCAGTCGACAACCCCTATAAATAAATTAACTGCAAAGTTTCTTTGTTGAGCAATTCTATGCATTTTTGATAGTAAAATATAATTGCTGATAATAGTATGGAGACTGTTATCCGTAGTTAAATAAAGTACTAGAATTTGGCCCAACGCTTGGACAGTATTTCCACTTGAAATACTCAGAATTTCTTCAGTATCAATTTGTTCCCTGGTACCATCTAACTTGATCTATGCTCAGATCCCTGTTTACATTTTCTCTCTCAGTGACTTCCAGTCAGCAGCAATCCCCAATTAAATTCAGCTTTTTCTCTGGATTCCCGCTCAGATCCTTACTCTTTATCCTAAAGTGGCTCCCAATTAAAGCACATAGCAATAATTTCCCTGAGAAAGAATAGAACTTGAAATGGATTCTGATAGAGTATATTAAGCTAATAATCTAATAATAAGTCTGGTAACTAATGTTTTTTGGTTATTAATGTTTTCTATTAAGTTAATTCTTAGAGGATCTATAGTAGAATTTGGTGCCTAACCCTCAGTTGGCACCTCCTCAATGAAACGGCAGCTGTTGTCATTGAATCACCCATCCTCATCTCATCAGCAATAGTCTTCTTCATCCTGACTATGATTTTGTCATTGGATATCATCAAGACCTAAAACAGAAAGAGTTGGAAAATGTGTCCCTAATGTTTTCTTCTCAATCCCAGAAAACCAACCATATTTGGCAAGCGACCTGCTTAGGTAATGGAACTTGTTACCCATTATGGCAGGTCAAAAACCAACTGATTAATTTTCTAGTTGCAGGCGGCATCGCTCGCCTTGCAACTTGATCCTTAAATTTCCAATTGGTTGGTGATAAAACCTAACTGATCCCAATTGGTACACCTGATAGTTGATCGACTATCAGATGCCCTTATTTCATTGGAAACTCTTCCTGATGAGATCTTAAGCATTCATCTGGATTGATCCCTGATGGATCTGACACAGGTGTGTAACCTAAAATCCCATGAACATTGTTACTCCAAAATCAGGGTCAACTGATATCCATTTCACTTCTCTATAGGAAATTACCCCTAGCAACCCCTGGTAATCTATTCAGCTGGGTATACAGGCTAAAATCTGAACATCATTATATTACTTTTTTATTGGTTATATGGTTAAAGGAATACAGTGTGCACTCAGTTGATAATCTGGCCACTCACCAGCTCCTTGATCATATAAACTTTAGCAGACGTTTTCTCTATTATTTTGAAGGGATCAATCCATATATTAGTCTGTTTGTTCCTTAATCCAAATTTGTGCTGGTTATGGAACAGGATATGCTATTCTATTTTGAACTTCAGAAGTCCGTTATGCTGTAATTGATTGGAGCCTTAATCTTTAATCCTTTTGGGTAGGGTTGTTGAGTATGCTTAGGTATGAAGCTTAAACAGTGTGGACATCAGAGTCACCAAATTAGCATTGTAGATAAATTCCATTGGTATACTCTACACAGGAGTATAGTAGTGGAGGCAGGGCTGGGTGCCACTATAGAGTAACTGGATTGGACTCTTTCCATTAACTGAGTGATAGATGATGTTGTGTGCAAAAACTGTGGTGGGGAGGAGGGTGATCCAGTCTGGTGGTCTATAAATTGCAAGCTTTCTAAGTATATTCAGTATGGTTCTTTCAGCATGCTCAATGCCGTTGGGCTCAGAGTGGTATGGGGACATTAGTGCTCTGTATATCGCCATTAATTCATTAAGCTTGGTAAGGACATGCGAGGTAAAATTGGTTCCATTGTCTGTAAGTATGAACTTCAGGCAGCCATGCCATTGAATGATGCACTCCATTATAAATTTTGCGGCTGTTACCGCCCCTGGATCTTCTATTGTTCAGGCACTCTATTCACTTCATTGAATGATCTATTGCTACCATGGTGCACTTGGAGCAATTTGCACCTGTCAGCAAAGACCCCATGATGTCAATGGATACTGTGTGCCATGTGAACTGGGGTTTCACAAGATGGTAGGAGGTCTTCTTGTGGAAGGGCTTCTCCACTTGGCATTGGTGACAGCAGGAAATCTTTTTGAAGATATTAAGTTTCATGCTCTCCCAATAATATTGCAGTCTCAAAAATTTTAACGTAATAATTAACCCTCCATGTACTAATTCTTTGTGTGCATTCATGATAATATCTGGTCAGGAAGAGAGCTTTAGGTAGCTCAAAGTAGCACAGTCAATATTCATGTATAGCTTATTATTTTTTCCAGAAGGTATCATCCCTCATCCCATTTAATGCTCAAATGACTTGAGATAGTTTATCGGTCTATTTGCTGCTGATCATCTTTTTGTACATCAAATTGGCAAGGTCTTCCATCATGGAGAATGTCAGTAGTTGTAATAAACAGTTGGCGTTCTAGTGCTACAAACCAGGGTGGTGAATTGCTTCTGCATATGTCTGGAGCTTAAGAGCCCACAATGTGAGGTTTCCCTCCAGCTCCCAGATTCTGTAATTAGCACAAGGAGGCGTGGTCAATCACAACTTAGATCCTCACTCCATGGAGTTACACTCAAAGCTGTTTGTACACATAAATCATCCTAAGCACTCCCACTCATCCAATGTGTAGTTACATTCGTGGCAGTTTAAACTTCTGCTGAAATATACATTGGAGCGCTCCACGCCATCATCATCCCATTTAGATAGTACTTCCCATATGGCGGAGAGGGAAGCATTGGTATGGATGATGAACTCCTTAAAGTTCAGATAATGCAGCACTTGTTGATTGATCAATGTTGTCCAAAGAGTGTCAAAGGCACTCTGACATCATTCTATCCATGTGAGTGTGGCGTCCTTCTTTAGAAGTTTAAGGAATGGGCCCCAATGCAGCCAAAGTTAGAAATAAAGCGTTAGTAGTAACTGACCACGCTCAAAACTACTTGAATACAATGTTTGTTACTTGGTCAGGCCATCTTACTGATGGCTTCCATTTTGGATGGCTGCAGCATAATTACCTTGGTGCCTAGTTTAACCCAAGGTATTTAGATATTTCTTAGATAAGTGGCTTTTTCAGGACTTACTTTTTATGTTATCCATCTCAAATCAGCGGAAAACCTCTCTAAATGATTAAATGCTCTAAAAGTTCCATGAAAAAATGTTGATGTCTTTAAGGTAATTTAAAATTCACAATAGCTTGAGGTCCCCTAGGATGGTGTCCATGGCCCTTAAAACGTAGTTGGGGTGTTGCATAGCCTCTGCGGCGCTTTAGTGGGCTGGAATAATCCCTTAGAAGTGATTATTTCGCACTTCTCTTGTTTAGCTTCTAGTAGCACAATTTGCCAGTAAACTGATATCAGGTCCATGGTAGAAAAATTATGGGCGCTGCTAAGCAGTCTAAAGCATCAATGATTTTTGGCAACAGGTAAGAGTCTTTTTTGGTGATGTTGTTTAGTTTTCAGTGGTCAATTACTACTTGGTTGGTTCCATCCTTCTTGAATATCAGCATGGGGAAGACCAGGGGCTTTTGGATGGCTCCATCATTCCTTGCTCCAGTATCTTCCCATTCTCTCCATGAACTACTTCCACCTTGCATGTAAATTCTGAATCAGCTAGGACCAGATGGGATCAAGGTCCCTTGTATTGTCAGGAATGGTGTACCTCTGTCCTGGTCAGGGGTAGTTAACCATGAGCTAGCATAACCAAGGGTTTGGATCCAGTATGACCAGGACACAAAATGCGTCCAGATATAAAAAATGACGTGTATAGTGGTATGGGAATTGCTCACAGATATGATTTTTAAGAGTTGAAAGGTGGAAGGGAGTTTCTTGAAGTTTGGGGTGGTAGATTGGGATTGTTAACACTTTTATAAATAAAATTTTAATAGTGTATGCATAATATATAATATCTCTTATTGACCACAAAACTTAACAATATGAATGCTTTAGTTATATATTCCATTCCTCTTCCTAAATTTACTAAAGCTTAATTAATTTGTGAGCAATAATAAGTTTCTCTTCTGAGCTTCTGGAAATACTTCTTGCACATGTTTTTTGAAAGTCAGTAAGAATCGTCTCATTTTTAGGTAGTTATTATTTGGTAAGAAATAACAGACTTAATTTACCACATAATTTCTTATTTCTAGCTGATATCACTTCAAAGCATAGTTTATTAATTTGGAAGATTGATTCTAAAGGTTTCTGGTAATTTCAAATGTCAGGATTCAGTCTGACATCATCCCCCACCAGGGCAGAAGCTACAACTGAGGCATACTTCTGCCATTTCCTTAACAAATTTTACATGTTCTTTGGGTTTTCTGATAGCTCCCAAGCGCTTTCCTCAGCTGGGTAACCAGCCCGTTTGCCAAGTACTGCAACTTCTCATGGTATGTGCTTCATCTAGTAATAGCTTCTACTTTATATTCAAAGCAAGAGCCTTTGATAATGGGGGGTTCTGGGCCTCTAGCCTTCTGATGGGGTAGGGATTGACCATCTTTTTTATGACAGGGACCTATGTAACACATCATGGATCTTCCATCCTTCAGGTAGACAAACAGGGTAAGTTACCTTACCTAAAACTTCTGTCACCTTGTAAGGTCCCACATGTCAAGTATGATTGTGACATGGTACATCTAGGGGTATATTCCAGCGCATCTAAATAGACCTCACTACCAAATTCTGTAACGGGCGGGTTCATGCCAATATGCAATAAACGAATTGGGCAGTAAGAGCCATGTTACTGACTATACTAGGTATAAGCCTGCAGAGGCCCATCCCTAAACCCAACCACCATATCTCATCATTGCCACATATTCTTTTACCACTGTTCCCACGATGCTGCACATCAACAGCAGAGTCTTGAACCAGGAAAGGGCCAAGAATGATGCCAACGCCACACTAAGCTCACTGGTTGAGCGCATAGTTTTGATACAATCCGCTTATGATTCTTTTTAAATAAAATTAATATTTTTGACTGATCATATATCCTTTATTCAAATTCCATTTTTCTCATAGAAGACGCAACTGCCCTTCAGGGCTGTGACATCCTCCCCTAAATAGTGCACTGCTAATATGGAATAATCCTTTCTTTTGGTTAAGCTCTTTTGAGCCCCAACCACCACATTGTTAGCAAAGATTTCCCATCCCACTGGATCACCATCCACGCCATGCATAAGCCCATTGTCATTCTGCAGATGTGATTTGGGTTTGGGATGGCAAATTTATCCAACTCTGAACTTACCGAGTTTGATGCCCATTGAATCAGGGCCACATTTGGATTGAATGCCACTCTATCCAAAACAATTTACAGATCAGGTGCCTCCTGATCCATTACAATTTCCAATTTTTCCCAGGTTTCATCTTCTTGTCTGAAAAGTCCTTGTAGGATTGTAAAGCTTTCTGCAAGTTTTCCAAGCACAAAGCATGCGTCTTATGGATCCAACTTAAGAAATATCGACCCATAGGGTTATCCGCTTCAGTAGCAGGGAGTGGCCCCTGTGAACATCATGTCCATAATTGGCTTTAAAAGGCGACATCCCATTAGAGGTGCGATCAAGGTTATTGTAGCAAAACTGTGTTATTGGCAACAAATCAACATAATTATCTTGCTCCTCATTTACATAACACCTTAGGTACTGCTCTATAACCTGGTTAACCCTTTGAGTTTGTCCATCAGTCAGAGAATGATATGCCATGGACAAACATCTTTTGATTTTGAGGTCTGAGATAAGTTGCCTCTAAAAGTGTAATGTAAATTGAGGCCCTTGGTCTAAGATAACCTCTCTGGAGTATTGTGGTGGACGAAATATGCTTTATAAATAACTGTCCTGTCTCTTTTGCAGAATACTTGTTGTTGTAGGGTAAAGCAAGCCATTTTGATAAACTGATCCACAACTATCAGAATATCATTTAACTTTGAGAAGGTAATTCCACAATGAAATCCATAGTTACTGATTCCCAAGATTTTGTGCATCATCTAGTAGCTCCAACTGGTCCTCAGGATGACCACTGCGAGCCTTAGTCCATCCACATGTTTCACAACCAGCTAAGTAATTTGATACATCTCTAGTTAGACCAGGCCACTGAAAGGTAATTTAATTGAGATTTATCATTTTATTCCTTCCAGGGTGTCCAGCCATAGCCACAAAATGATAATCTTGTATGATTCAAACTGCTTTGAACTTTCTGGTAAAAACATATGACCTTTACAATATATCATTTGACCTTTTAGTGAGTATTCCTTCTTGTACCATACATTTTCCAGGTTCCTGCTAAGTCATTCTTTACTTTTTGGAAAAACTCATCATATTTCTGGAGTTGCAAAATCTCCTCTCCTTGGCCAACTAGTACAATATTAAAAGAAGCTCATTGGGATCCTTAGTCTTCAGTAGCACCTGCATATTGTGCTTAAAATCCCATCCTTGGCATTTATCAGGTCAGGACGACGGCTCAGGGAATCAGGAACCACATTGCCCTTTTTAAAAGTTTGTAACTAATGTCTAAGTTATAATCCGCCAGAGTAAGGTCCCATCTGGATTGCCGCTGGTTTAGCTGTCATGAGGTGGAGAAATATGTAAAATTTTTGTGGTCTGTCATAATCCTCACAGGTGCTTAGACATAACAAGATACTAACTCCAGTGTTTCAATGCCTGAATGATAGCCAACATCTCTTTGACATAGCTAAAGTAGTTACATTCCGCTGTGGATGAGTTTCTTAGAATAGTAGGCTATGGGATGCAGCCTACTATTATCTCCCACCTTCAAATAAAACTCATCAAGCGCAAAACCAGAAGCGTCAGCTTCAACTATAAAAGGCTTTCTATACTCAGGCATATCTAACAAAGGTGCAGAAACAAAGACGTCCTTGAAGAAGAAAAATTCTGCAGATGAATTCCAATTGAAAGGCATAGTGTCTGAAGTGAGACAGGTAAGGGGTAATAAAACGGTGAAAAAGTCCTTTATAAGATCAAGGCAAAAGTTCTCTTATCCTAAGAATCTGAGGACCTCCTTATGGCAGATAGGAGTTGGCCACAATGTGATTACCTCCACTCTTCTTGGCGTCATATTAAACCCATTCTTTCCTACAAGATAGGCTAGGAACTCAATTTCCTCCTGCGCAAAACCACATTTTGATAGCTTCACATGCAAGTTGTACCTTCCAAGCTGCATAAAGACCACGTTCAAGTGCATCAAGTGTGTCTTTAATGTCTTGCCATAGATCAAAATGTCATCAAGGTAGGCCACATAGAAGTTGTCCATATAGCCACCCAGCACCATAGTAATCATTTGTTGGCTTGTGTAGGTGCGCTGTACAACCCATAATAGCATCACCAGATATTCAAAAATAGCCCAATTCGCATCTTGAACGCATCTTTCCACTCATCACCTTCTTTTATCCATAATTGGTTGAATGCATCCTTCAATTCAACTTTGGAGAAGATTGTAGCCCAGACAACAGGTCTCTCAGGTGATAAGCATTAGACAAGGGATAAGTTTTTAATTGTTATCTCATTGAGCTTCTGGTAGTTTATGAATGGACGTAGTCCACCTCTCTTCTTACCAACAAACAACAAGGGTGATGAACAAGGAGAGAAAGACACCCATATAAAACATTTCTAAAGCATATTTTAAGGTATTCACGCAAAGAAACCTATTCCCAATGATTGCAACTATAGATTGGTCCTTGGATGGGCTGCTTCCCTTTTAATGATTTATTGCATGGTCAAAGTGTCCATGGACTGGTAGTTGCCTAGCCTCCTCTTCTCCAAACAGTGAAAACCATTTAGATAGGTATTTTATGAATTTTCCTTTGCAAGGCTCCATGAGCCCCCTTGAACCACAGTTGCAGAAATTCTGGTGCTTTTAACTCCTTTTAAAGCGCACTAATTGAGCCTATCCTTCATCTTAATTTTGATAGAGTTCTTTCCATAATTGTGCTGGAGTTCAACCCGTGTCCTCAAGGATACCAAAGAATGATATGATGTGGTGAACTACGCAGAACTCAAAACTCAACTTGCAATTGACTTGCCCAAAATTTAAGTAATGTTATGTGAGCAGTGTAAAGCTACAGACTGTTCATCATAACCCATGTTTACTTTCATTGAGGGTTTTATTTGCATCTAATACCAGAATTCACACTGCATACTCTGAGATGAAGTTATGGAGGCCACAATTTCCAGCAAAAATATAGTTTAAAACACTTCTTTCTATAATTTAAGTTCATATATGATAATGGATAAGACTGTGTATAATTTGTTTATGAGGAAGCGATGGTTTGGGGGTTTCTCTTCTTGTAATTCTTTTATTACAGTATTCTTTTGGTCCACCAACACCAAAAATTAGACTCTTTGTAATATCAATTACTTTTTAATGGCAGCATGGTGGGGTGATATCTGATTAAATCTGTTAAGCGGCTTTCTAACCCCTGTCTGAATTAAAGTGTTCCCATTCTTCATCTAACTCTGCCTTCTGTAAGATATCCAGAAACGTCTGTAAGTATACCTCAACAGTTTGTCCTGCTTGCTGAAAAATCATCAAGGCCATCCTTGCCTTTAATATGGTATTAGTGTTGGTTTCTGCTGCTAACAACTGAATTTTGAACTCCTAATAGTTAATGCACACATTCTCATTTCTTCTAGTGTACTTATAGCAACTCAGCGCATCACCAGTGAGTTGTAAACCCACTTCCATAATTTTCCGTTCATCATATGGATAGGTCTCATGTTAAGCTTCTAAATACGCCCCAACAACGTAAGAACTTATTTCACTTCATCTTAAGTTATCTTCTTTGGCAAGGGAATTGTAGTGTAAGTTATAGGTGTATGGTTGGCCACAAATACTGTCTGCACCTGAATAGGTCCTACTGCACAGTTATTAATTGATACATATTTCTTTACTGAGGTAAACATCCACACCAGCAATTAAAAACTTCCCATTAACAAAGCAAATATCAAAGTTCCCAATAATAAATACATGGTGGGATATTGATTATAAATTTTGGAGGTCAAATTGTCAGGGACTGGTGTACCTCTGTCCTGGCTGGAGGTATTTAACCATGAGCTAGCATAACCAAGGGTTTGGATCCAGTATTACAAGGACACTAAATGCGTTTAAATAAAAAATTATGTATATACTGTTATGTAAGTTGCCCAAAGATATGATTTTAGGAGATGAAAGGTGGAAGGAAGCTTCTTGAAGGTTGGGGTGGTAGATTTGGATTGTTAACACTTTAATAAATATTTTTTAATTGTTTATGTATAATATAAATTTTCTATTGACCATAAAAGATAACAATTTAAATCCTCAATTATATATTCCATTCCTCTTCCTAAACTTACTAAAGCTTAATTTGTTATAAATACTAATTTTTTCTACTGAGCTTCTGGAATTACTGCTTGCACATGATTTTAAAAGTCATTTAGAATCATTTAATTTCATGGCATTATTATTTGGTAATCAATCAACCAAAATAATTTCACCACATGATTTTTATTTCTAGCTGATCTCACTTCACAGCAAAGTTTATCAATCTGGAAGATTGATTCTGAGGTTTCTGGTAGTTTTCTTGTGTCATGCTTCAACCTGACGTGTATCCAAACAGTGGATGTTTTTTGAGCAAGTCATAAGTCATGGTCATCAGAGGCAATCTTTCAATATTTTTCAAAATAGTGCCAACACTCATTCCCTTTACTCCTTTAATAATATATTATAGTTTCTATTGTGAACATGGTCATTATGCTGTCTGAAGTTTCAGAGTAAAGCCCAAACTCTTCTAACAATCTGAATTGTGTAATTTGTGGACTTCATCAATGAGGATTAAGTGCAGGTATACTATTACCTGGTGTCTTTGGATCACCAGCGGCCCCTTCTTCAAGTTTTCCAGAAACACTTTTATCTCTCCACGCCCTGGTAATATCATTCCTGAGGCCACATGGGGCTTGAGGCAGGATTGTTGATAGGGGGCGAAAACCTCTCCATATAGCCCCTCTGTTATGTCTATTTTGCTCTCTGTTCCCACTATAGCTTGGTGGCTAGATGGTATCATTATGGTGTTTGTGGATTTCAGAGGTATCCCCTTATACTCACATATTTGGTTAATAAGGAACCTAATCCTCTTTTTCAGTTACCAGTAGTGGACATGAATTACATCTAAATATGTGAGGGTAACCAGACTAGTGTGGGCAAGATTTTTAGTGCACCACTTGAGGCAAAGTAAACTGGGAACTGTTGTCTGAGAGATTAAACGTTTCCTCAGACATGTGGCTACTGTGCCAAAGCAGTGCACTAATTCTGCTCTGATCATCATGTCATAGTTGTAATTTGGCAACATGATCACCAGCTTGGAGATAACGATCTACCCAAAACAAATAGGCATTGAACTATATGCCCCTTCCAAGATGGTGCATTCTGCCCCAGCCATCCCATATACCACCTGGTGCTTTACATCAGGTTTCAACAGTAGCTTGGCCACCAACTTTGTTAACTATGTTACTGTTTGCGCCAGTGTCTATGACATGAAAATTTTGGTTTTTTGCCACAAAAATATCACAATAGATACTTAGAATAAAATAACCTTGATTGTATAATATGTGTTTATGCAAGAAATCCTTTTTATTGAGGAAATGCATGATGCCAGTCCTGTTCTAAGGGCATTTTTTGGTAATCATCTCTATGGTATGGTGATATTTACTCCTTCTTGCAATGCCACATTTAAAGAAGGCAGCGGTTTATCCAAGGAGCTTTGCTTTAATATATGACAGTTGTAGGCCTTATCTGGATTTCCTAGTGGGCCTCCTCTACTACAGCTTCCTTAGCCTGTGAGTAAGTCAGCAAATGTACTCTTCAGCAGTTTGTTTACATAGAAGTACATTTTTGGGGTTGCTGAGTCTGATGTAGAGCATCTTGTTGAGTTCAGGCAAGATGATTGAAGTCAAAGAAGAAGAGATAGAATGTCAAATCTCTACTCCACCCAATTTTTCCCTTATCATACTTGTTTGGCTGTACAGCATCAACTTGACGCTTGGTGGGGCAGTATATTAAGAATTCATCATTGCTTGCACTTATAAAATGTCACTCCAGAGGCATCTCATCTCTGAGTGTCATTAAAAAGTTCCCGCCTGAGGGTTGGGCAGAGGATTATAGGCTGGCAATGGTGGGGCGCTTAATAAAGGAGGCCCAATGACATCCGTCAGTGGCTTCCTTTCCAAATTGGGTGGTCTGAATGTCACTGCTAGTCATTGCATGTAATTGACAATTTTAGTAGAGGTATGTCCCCTTGCAAAACTGGGGCCATCACATTGAAAAACTCATGGTGTGGATTCATTGCTGAAGTCATTGCGATCCCAACGTCAGCCTCATATAATCTTCCTGCCCCTACTAAGACATGGCTTCCAAAGTGAATTAATATGCAAAATCTGTCAGGGTTTCAATCACTGGAACCTAATTGTCAGAAAATTTAGCCTTTTTTGGCCATTTTTTCTACACGCCCAAATAGGCTTTGAACCATGTCCATGACTTCCTGATAGGCAACTGAGATGTCCCTCAAGTATTAAGTACCCTGGTTGGCGTTCTTAACATCTAAAGTGGATATCAGTGGCTTTTCCTTATGGCAGTCCAGAAGCTCCATCAATGTCTTATTTCAAGAGCTTGAAAATCTGTGCATGTTTTTGTCTCAATTGAACAGAGGCAGCTTATTAACGCGAATGCTCTTGTATTGTTTTAGGCTGAATGATCTATGGGCGAACTGAGTTGCCTCCTGTCTGGTGAACATTATAATCATATGAGGAGTATATAAGAGTTATGGGGCAGAACTTGATTATGCTGCCGTCTTTCAGGGGGTAGCAGTTTCTCAGTCAGTATTATGGTGACTGATGGAGGGAGCTCTAGGAGAGGCATAGTATTTGTCTCCAGAGCTATTTCAGTTCATGCCCTAGCTTCTCTTGCCATCTCAGTTAGTGAGGTTTTCTTTGACAAAACCTTCTGCCTTGATCAGGTTGCACTGATAACGCTCTTCTTTGGCATCTCGTTTGATTACATTGATCTCACATTGCAAACCTTAGAGGTATTCCTTTTCTGCTGTTAGTTTCTGCACAAGGCATTGCAGACGTTTGACTACGTCATCAATGGTTCCTTTTAGTCAATCATTCTGGTGTCCAGTTTCTCAGATCTGGAAGAAGCATTGTTGAGTTAGTTCATGAGGGATGTTCATTCCTGGAACAACTCTTTATTGGATTGACGCAGAGTCTCCAAGTCAAACCTAAGATCGGCATATTCTACCAATTTGTTGAATGGAAGGGCTATGAGCATGGCTCAGTTGGTGCTACTGAGTGCCTCTACTCAATAAAACTGGTCTAATAATTGTCCATATTCAGAAGATCCAAGGAATAAAATACTCAGGCTTTGGTGCTCTGTAGCTACTCCATTATCTATGGATTTGGATGATATAAATGGCTACTAAATCTGAGTGGTCAGCAACCCGCCACTCCAAGATGATGATGTGGTACCTGATGTGCATTACAGCGGTGTTGAGTCCTGACACTAATTCAGTCAACTCCTGCATAAAACTCTCAGTACTGCCACCCAACGTGGTTAAATCTCTGATCCATTCTAGAGTAAGGCCTCTATGGTTCAAAAATTCTCCCATAACCTTCAGGAGCTCCTGGTTCATATGAGCACCAATTGGTCCATGTGGCCATGTATGTTAGTAATGTAAACATGAACTTGAACAATAGCTCCTTTGACCTATGTGAACATTTGATCAAAGTGCTCCAGCAGAATTTAAATATCATTCTGTTGGGCCTGTGAAAACCGCATGATGTTGCCAATCTCTATGTTGTGGTGTTCCAGTACTCTCAGTAGCTTCCATGTTGAGAGCTGCACATATGCAACTAGGTACTCCAACATGCCCTGTGGGAATTGAGGCGTCTCATGAGACCAGTGGTGGTAGCGTCTAGGTAGGACATATAAAGCTCATAGCGCTGATCTTGATCCCGTTGATTGAAATACATACTTATGAAGTTCTCTACAGTATCTCCGTCATAGAGGTGGTATCCTCTAAGAAGCACTTCAAGATGTGGTGTAGCTGATTGGAGGTAACGTTAGTTGACCTCCCATATGGGCTGACTCCAGTGTCATACAGGCGTCAATTTGTATCTTCATTGGAGCGTTACCTGGCTTAGATAGTGTGCTCACAGAAAAGATAGAAGGTTACTCATCAGAGGTATTCATGGGCTCACCATTGTACTTTTCTCTGAAACCCACAAGGTCCCGACAGAAGAAATAGATAGGGCGGTTGGAACCAAACATGGCACAAGATATGGTTGTGATTGTGTTGAATCAGTGGGTCCCTTTAGTAAGCACCACTATCACATATCCAATAGATAGCATTTATATATGAGTTTAATCTGAAAAGGTTGCACAGGAGCTAGAACCACTGATGCAACAGGAGAACAATATGCGGATTGCCATCACTTGATAAAAATAAGATAAATGGAAATGATAGGTTTCTATCAAAATATCTTTATTTAGAAGTAGAGTCATACTACCTCTCAAACTAGGTTTTTTCTAAGTTTTTCTTACACCTGCAGAGTTGCACTGCTGGTTAGTATCCTCAAAATCTCCTCTATTCAATTCTTCATTGCCACTTTTATGCTCACTGCTGCAGTTACTCCACTCTCACTTACTAGATTTTGCTGGATTGGCTACACAGTATCAACCAGGTCACTGGGTTTAAATATCTCAAACAACAGGTATCTTTCAATAATCAATATGTTCAGTGTAATTCCCAATGGAATCAAATAGGTTTATCTGCATTTTATACCAGATTTTGTAATGGTGGCGATTGACTGCCATACCTTAATTTAGATCAATTATAGTACAATATTTTGGTCGCTGACTTATTAGATGACTAATATGTAATAAATTAATCTACTGCTCAATAATATCATTTTTCTTATATAAGGTGCTTTAAAAGTTGCTCCTAACATCTTGAGATAATCCACCATCTTTGATATTGAAGTCTGGTTTGCAAGCACTGAAACCATAGTGCAGTGAAAATCTCTATAGGGTTGAAGCGCCATCTGCATTAGTACATGAATTAAAATCCGATAAAACTTATGTGCCAAACAGTATTTGTGCTTCCTGGTAAAATTTGTCAGCAAAAGTGGCTAAGGATCCTTCTTGAATTAAATTCCCATATAATCTTGTTTTTGGCTATCCATCCACTCAGGGCTACCAAACTTGGCCATGATTGCTTCCTTGGCATCACTGTACATCCAATTATCCCCGTTGAGATATGGCAATACCAGATTTTAAAAAATTTGTGTCTGAGAAGTTCATACCTGTTACTGCCTTCTAGCAGTCAATGTATCCAAACATTATCATTTTGAATAGGTGAAAAAACGCTGGAGCATTATCCTGTGAAATATAGGTAATCTTGGTTATTCTGAAGTTCTTCTGTTGCTACCATGGCATAATTATATGCTTGGTAACCTGACTAATAATGGAGGTATTTTTGGGGCCATCTCTGAAATTGCAGAAAAAGCTCCAGGCATATTTCTCTGGGGCTGTAGTTTTCTGGTGTAACTTTTATCTATCTCATTGTTAGCTCCATCTGCCTCCATATAGGCACTTCTGAAATTACGGTTTTTTAGTTCTTGTAAAGTCTTTAATATTTGAGCTATATCCTTCTGAATCCAGTGGAAACATTCTCTATCAGCTTCTCTTTCATTCTTCTGGAACAATAACTCTTTAATTACTACAGTCTCTTTTTACTTCAGGGAGGTGACTTTCCCATAAAGATCATTGTTGCCCTTTGCAACTTATTTAATTTCTTTCTCAGCTTAATCACTTGTTCATCCAAGGTAGTAATTCATATTGTGACGCCAAGTTCAATGTATTCTTTTTCAGGGTTTTTAATTACATCCACAACTTCTAATGTTTTTCTTATATGACATTCCGCTGATATTTCTGATATAATATATGGTCTAAAAACTCAACTATCCTGTAGTGAGCACCAGATATAAACTTTTTTGTGTTTACTTACAGTTTTGAGGTATTCATTGAATAAATTGTTGATTATAAAATAGATGGTTGGGTTAATAGTGGTATGAAGACAATTATTCTAGTTAGGTTCTTCACAACCAATGTGAGTTAGTCAAGTGCTGACACTTTTCCTTCTGATAACTTGAAGGTACTTGATAAGTATTCCAGACAAGATCAAACTATCCCTTCAATTCTTCCTCTAGAATTGATAAACTTCTGGACAACAAGGGAATCTTTCCTTCCACTCATAACAAAAGAGATCTTGATCTTAATTGCAAATATAGATATTAGAAAACTATGCTTTAGACTCTAATCATAAAAGCACAATAAAAAAAGTATAACAGTATAAATATTTATTACACTTATCAAGTCTGCCTTTATTAGAAATTTAAAGAATTTATATAGTGAATTTGTTACCTAACTATCCCATTGGCACCCCATTGGTATAGCATTCATTGCTGATAATTTTAACCCTTGGGAGTCATTCAAAATGATAAATACTTCATCTGCCTAGTCAGTTCTGTCACCAACTAGGTCAGGGCCCCTCCTGTATTGGATACCTAAAGACCATGTCCCAACGTCTTAACCCAACCTAAGATACTTATAATTATTAAACTATCAATCTGCTTAGGTAATGGGACCTTTTGTTCTTTAATAGAAGATCACATTGTCTTTTTAGGCTAACCTGCAAGTTGCTTCTAACAAAAGAGTTGTCAACGCTCTGCAATTGCCAATAACCCTTTATCAACTGGTGACAAACCCTGATTTATTTGCAAAATATAATATAGCTTTTTTTGTTAAACTATTAATCAAACCGTTTGTAGACTTTGTTGGGGATCATCTCCAATGGACATCAGTAACCAGCAAAAATTAATCCTATAAATTTAGTTAACATTCCAAAAGGAAGTAACACCAATATAGTTAACAATTATTAGTATTTTCCACATCAGCTATGGGTTTTCTTATACTAAATTGTCCCTGGAAGATAAAGCAAATGATACTTATAATCCATCAAACTTGATGATATGGACATTCTAAAAACCCAACTCAAATTTTGGACTGTTATTTAAATTTATAAAGACAAACACAGGTTTGATAATGTGGACCCAAAAAACTATATAAAATATGTATGGTTACTTTTTTTGGGAGATACTCAATTTACTGAGCGTTAAGGATCTGATACAAGTTGGGGTGAACTTAACTAAGTCCTGATGTATTTGGAAATTTCAACATCAGAGCTTAAACTTACAGATTTAATGAACTATTGACCATGACTGAAAGGTTTGACATTATACACTTACAGGAGTTCTGTCAAGTTCTAGAAAGTTAGATTATTGAGGTCAAGTTACACCAGAAATGGAAATGTCACAATAAACATAAGTTGGTTACTAGTAAAAATGTTCCCACTTATTAAAAAAGTTTAATGTAACGCAAGTCAATTATAAGTTTTACAAGAATATGTAGTCAGTAAAAGTCTTCCAAGATAGAATGATTATCAAAAAGAAAACCAGCAATGATGATGCAAAGAGTAAGAAAAACGGAATATGAATATGCTCATCCTGAATTTAAGCAACTTATTTTAAATATGAGTGTAAAATATATCTTGAGTATGATTAGATGTCTTATATGTATATACTAAATGCTTATAACTTTATGTCAAAAGTCTATAGAAGGTCACTAGTCAAAAACGCTCATAATTTTAAAATAAGGTATATATTGTTTGATAAAACTTACTTGAAGAAAAAAAAGGGATCAATGAAACTTGTTTGAAGTCTTTAAATACCTTTACTATAAGCTTCAGAACTATTTTCATATAAAAACTTTCTTTTACCGCTCAAAGTCACTTTTGAGCGATTTTAAATTTAAGTTTTATTTATCCACAGCCATCTGCCCAAACCTATTCTTTAATGTCCTTGGCTCTGCCGCCTGCCACCCCAGTGTGGGGAAGCAGTGCACCCCCACCTAGCGTTTTCCGCCCTGTGGGCAAGCACGTTTGGATGGGCGCAAACAGCCTGCCCACTACTTTCAGACATTTTGTCCCCCCATGGGACTTAGCGCTCCACCTGGCGCGTGTCCACCCTTCTCACCCCCATCCTCTCACCCTCCCTTGCTCCACCATTCGCTATTGCCTCAGAGTGGACTATGAGCATTTGTTCCCATATGCCAATAAGGCAATTATCAACCTAGCCACTGTGGCCTTTATGCCAGCTGGCTTTATAGACTTCCGCCCTTTTAAGGGCTACTTTGAAGTTGGGTTCCAATCTGAGGAGGATGCTGAAGGGGCAGCACAAACTCCTCTAATTTATAAAAAAAACCCATTCCCACAACCCGTACTCACCTCCCTTCAGACACCACGCTGGTGGTATCCTTTGCAAATCTCCCATCCCACCTTCCACCCCAGGTTTTGTATGACCAGTTGGTTGCGGGGCTCATGGCTTATGGCACTCAGCCCAACCTCATCTTTGCCATTCCATCTGGTGTGGAGCGCCTTGCTGCTCCTTGTGCAACAGCCACCATCATACCACACCACCCTACCATAGCCCAACAAATCCCACCCCGCACTAGTGTGGCTGCAGCGCCTGATCATTTCTTTTGGGCTCAGGTTGATAATGGTAGGCAAATTTGTTCCCTCTTCTTTGGCCTCAACCATGCAAAAAGTGTGCCCTCAGGCCAAGTCCGCTGCTGCAGCTTCTAAGCTCCCCTCTGGAGGTTCAGTATGGGGCACTTTGCTGCCCCCTCCCACCCTCCAATCTCGTTCAGTGGGCCCACATGGAAAATCAGCCCCCCCAAAACCTCCATCCTCATTCTCCCACCTAAATCCACCCCAGCTAATCAGAGCAATGCTTGGACCACCATTAGCACCCAAGCAGCTGCCCATTCACCCAATCTCACCCACCCAAATTTGAATGCCACTATTCCAGTAAACCAAAATCCATGGGATCTATTGGCTAAGATTGACAAATCAGGTAATATCCTCATTAGTAAGCATACAGTTCAGCCTTTCTGCCAATTTGATTATGGTTGGGCAGAATTTTTTTCTTCCTGACTTTGATGAAACCCCTACCCCTCACCATTTTGCTCCTCTGCTTAATATAGCCTCCTTCCAAAGTGACCACCAGCTCGCCTTAGCTGCAGTGGCCTCTCCTCAGTGCCCAAAACTATGCACCGCGGTGGCCCAGTCAGTGGCTCAGCTCCAGCATGGCCTGCTCACCCTCTTCTTCCCCCTGACTTCCCTGAATCTCCCTGCAGTGACATCTCAAAAACTATTTGATGATGCTGAAGTTGCTGTTATGAATGTCACAATGCTTGCTTCATTCAACCCCTCAGCCAAAATCACCTGCCACAGTATCTCCCTTTTCACCCAACTTCCTGAAGCCTGCAAAGGAGCAGAATTTCTCCTCGCAGCTTTTGTTAAATCACTTTCCCATCATTATCTTGATGAGGAAGTGGAAATCTCTTACTACGCCGACCTCCACCCCCACTATGTGGATGCCCCAATGCCCTGGCTCTCTGCTTTGATCTGGTACTGTAACCAACATCCCATGATTGAGGTGGGTCTTTCTGAAAACCAACCCCCTGACCCCTCCTCACCCTCTGCCATCGTGGGTAAGCAGTTTCTGCTTCCCACCTGGTTAGTAGTTTTATTTTGTCATTTTGAGTGTTGTGATTTGGTACTGTCTGTCCCCTGGTTGGCATACCTCAAATAAATTGATAGAACTATTTTTATATAATTATTAGTGAGAACCTTCTTATGAGATTTCTTACTTTTGCTAAATTTACTTACTACTTATTAACAATAGTATAGTACTAACTGACTTATAAACTGATTGGTATTCTGACAGGAGTTTTAATATGTTTCCAGTAATTTGTATTTTTTGTCTATCAATACTATTACAGCTACCATTATAAACACTGTAGATGATGATTGTATAACAATGACCTAAGAACAACCACCTTAGGTTCTTTAATCTTGGTCTAACCACACAATTGCTTTTATCAGATTGATACTGCAGAAGTGTAGGCTTATGTTATACTAAGATAAACTTATTAATCTTCATTGTTAGGTTTTAAATTACTAATGGACACAGCACAGTACATATACAACATCTTTTGTAATAATTATCTTTGAGCTACCTCATTTATAAGATTCTGAGTTAAAAAAATGTTGAAAAAGAAATAAAATATATTTTTTGTTTTAAATTGTTTTAAAAATTCATAAACCTTATAGAGACTAATTATAATTTTTAATATATTGAGTGATAGATTTCTAATTTAAGTTGATCAAAGATTTCAGTGTCTCTATATCTGAAGATATGTTAGCATTTCCAAAAACCAGTCCAGTTTTTAGATGCAAAATAAAGACAGACTCAACATGGAGCATTATATTGAACAGCAAGTGCTCATTTACCAGGATGAAAATTAAAAGTCTGTATAATGGTGCATAATCCATCCTAATATATAATTTATGTAAAAGATTGTATAAAGGCTGTTAGATTGTAAGCTGAGTAGAAATAATGCATTGAAAATAGTATCTAAAAGTAAACAAGGTGGGTTGACCTTGGTACAAATATATCACACCAAGTTTTTTAGCCTGTGCTGGTTTCAAACTTGTGTCAATTAAAACCTGACCCAGAGTGGAGCAGAAAACTCCCTGCTGTTACCTCTCCTCTGAAAATAATATTATAGACTAAGATTTTGTAACTTAGTATTAATTTGAATTTATATCTCTTATTATTGACCTTTGAAAAATTACATAGTGACGTTGAATTTTGAATAGTTAATTATAATACTGGAACACTTCTTACACCATATTGCACATTTATATATAGTATATAAATTCTCTTCAGGCTTATTGTGGATGTACCTTAAGAGTTAAAAAGCTAACTAAAACTTAAGTTTAAAATTTGAGCTGTTAAGTATCAGCTTTGACCTGATTTCTTAAATTTAAAAATGGTACTAATGAAAATCAGATGTGCAATTATCACTATCTATTAACTTTAGTTACTGACTAAAAAGTAATTAAGATAGTGTTTGTTTTGCTATATATATGGTCTTAGAAGCCTTGACTTAGATTTATTTTAACTTTGCTTTATTCTATTAAAGTAAAAAATTTATTACCAGTCATAATATTATGAAAGTATAATTGGTCATATCTTGCTGAAGGATCTTTATTAGTTTCCTCTACTAGGTGCAGTTGTGTGCACTTGTGACCATAAGCTATAGTGGGATACTTAATGTTATAAAAGGTTCAAAACCTATTTTATCTAGAAAAAATATTGTTTTTCTCTCCCCTCTTGAAATCAACTACAATTAAAAAATGATAAGAAGTTTAAAAAAAGAAGATTGGTGTGTTTGATGTGTGGGGTGATTCCTGATGAGCTGAGCTTTTTGATTTATAAAAGAGAAAAATTCCTCAAGACACTTTGGCCGAGCGGTTAAGGCGTGAGCCTAGAAAGCTCATGGGGTTTCCCCGCGCAGGTTCAAATCCTGCAGGTGTCGAAATTCTAAAAATAGCAAAAAATAATTATATTTTTTTTTGCCAATTTTCCTCTCCCTATTTTGTCTACATTAGCGCAGTAACTGAAGCACCTCGCTCTAAACTAATGCTTCCCTGACCCTATCCCCCTCATCATGCCTGCTTAGGCTCAAAGCTGTGGCATCAACTTTAGGAACTCTATTTAATCATTTTTTGTGATCTGCAATAAGAATGTATGGGTGCTTTCCCTCTCTGATTGGGCCCCACAAGTACTAAAATGAGAAAGTGCCTCTAAATTGATTATATAGATAGTCTAGAGTGCACTTAAAAGATAAGTGATTATGAATAGTCTTAAAATAGCTAGTCACTATTGCATACAAAGTATCAAAGTTCAAAATATGAGTATTAGTGTATTATAGTATAGAAATGGCAACTGATATAAATTACTTATAATTAGGTTTTTCTAAAATTGAGGATCAGAGTATCTTGAGCTGTAAAAGTCTTTTGGATTAATACTTTTATAGGAGCTCTTAGTCTTACAAGTTTCTCATACCAAATACTGATCAACATCTGAGTATCTAGAGTCAAAAAGTTGTAGATGCGATGTCTTTGGCTCCAGCTAGCAGGCAGATAGGGTTGCACATCTTTAGAACTAAAAGTTCAAACCCCAAGGCATTTCCCCTCACCCAAATCTCAGACCTAAAGCACACCATTGATGAGAGATGGGTAGCTGCCATTCCTACCTGTTTGCCCATACCTTTTGCCCATCCACCCCTTAGCCCAAACACATTCAAGTGTCTATCTCTTCAGATTTTGTTAAAAAAGATCAAACAACTTTATGTAAATTTTAGAAATCATAAGATGCTTACCACCTTGGTTCTCATTACCAGTTTCCAACAAGGGACTCAACCAGAAGTTAACCTGATTGATGACAACTTACCTACTAGCCAAAATCAGGTTAAGAGATGAAACAAAAAGGCTGAAAAAGGGGATTAACCCAATGCTCCATTCCAAACTCAAATATAATTTGAAAATTTAGAATTTGAAAAAAATGGCTTAATAATAGCTTGTAAACCATTGGATAATACTGTCAAGGTAAAATTGAAGATCAAAGTCATTAAATTAATAAATCCAAAATAGAAAGTTGATCAACACTAAGCAATTCATCTTAATAGCCTCTCTTCCCCTATCCAACTTTAAGAACCTAACATCCTACCTTAAGTATGATGTTGATTATTGTTTTAAATTTTCCTAAAAAAATTTATATCCCAAAAGTTCTGATTTTTCTATCCATTTTGCCAAAATTCATATTAAAATCTGCAAGGTTGGTATTTTCAAAGTGGACAAATACCAAGGGTCACATTTAATGGCCTCATTGAGAGAGGTACCCTTAGGTGCTAGTACAAACCTAACTGTTGGAAGCTTCAACACCCCAATGACAAGAACTTCCCTTCAATTTCCCTCACCTAATACTGATGATGCACAGCTTGTTGGACATTTATCTTTGCAGACTAAAGATAAGAATGTTGTAGGTCAAGTTCTGCCAAAAAAGGGAAATGTTGGTTATTTTCAATATTCCAATGTCATTAAGAGCTTGTTTATTAAAATTAATGATAAAAAAGTTGAGAAAATTGGCCAAAAGTCCCTGGCTGATTCTTGGTGGAACCCCATTAATTGGGGAAACACCAGTTTGAAACCTGTACATGCACTAATAAAATTGGCTGGTTGGATTACTCTGACCTCACCACAGACTTTGGGGGAATCATCAGAAGGCACTCCCCCAACCCCAACAAAGTCATTCAATGCACCTGCGCGGGGACCCCCCCTTTTATAAGCTTGGCAGGGGTCCCCCAAGGTGCAAGAAATTTCTTGGGTGATGATTGGCTCAAGTTTATAAAAGCGTTACCTCATGGATACATTTGGGCCAATCAGAATTCCTCTTCCTTTGCTCTGCTGCTCTGATGCAAGTTTCTGAGTTATGATACGCTTTTTCTGCATATTTCCTAATTCAGATTATGCAAGCTATTCCAAACATATTTCCAAATTACCACTCAGCCTTTGAAATTACTTTAAATACTAGAAAGTCAGAGGTCAAGGAGTATCATTTTCCCCTTATTGCACTCCTAATAAAAAATCACAAAAACCCAAATTTTAGTAGCGCTTATTTATTTTTTAAATTTAAATAAAATCTTTATGGAATATAGCAGGCATTTAGCACCAAGTGAGCAATAACAAGCTGGATTGCCACACAGCTGAGTAGTCTGTGCCTACTGTTGTGGCTGCTAAAGCAGAAGCATTCAGAAGCTAGTTTTCTCTTGGCATGTTGTCATCCTAGCAGTAGATGGTATAATAATATGTATCATTGTTTATCAATAGCAGATACATTTTCATATAATCAGTTAAGAATGTTGTCTCATATTGAAAACTTGGCATAATACTGTTTCTATTATATTTCTCAGTTTCTAATATCTATATGAGGTGTTCTATATTTCATAAATTTCTTCTTTTGGAGTAGTTTACTAACTATATACAAAGTCCACCAATCTCATCCTTCACATATAATTGCAGAAATTTATTGGAACTTTTTGAGAATGTTCCCTAGTTTTCATAATGGATTATTTTCATGTCTTTATTCATTATTGTTTGTACTATTTAGGTTTCAAGTTATATTATCTTTTGTTTTAAGGTAAAATATTTTTGTTTTAGGTGAAAATTGTGATAGTAATGGGTTAGTTTTTTACATAGCTAGTTCCAAAAAGTTAATTATGTTTGATAACCTTTTTTTCATATACTAAACTGCAAAATAGAGAATAATTAATGATTTATTTTGACTATACATACTTTTTATAGAGTATGTGGTCTTTCAGAGGTAATAGATGGTATTGAATAAGAAATAATTTTAGGAAAAGTTTATTTGTTTTTAATATCACTATTTTTTCATTAAGAAGCCTCTTTTAGCCTTCTTGTATGGTAAATTTGAACAAAATATTTTCTGTTTTTTCTCTTCCATAATATGAAAATTAACCTCAGAAAGTAGCAAAACACAAGATTTACTTTTTCTATCTTGGTAATAAAGATTTAAACTAAAGAGTAAGACTTCATAATTTTTCAAATTAATAAAAGTTATTTGGAAATTTTGTGCTTTATTTTATTAAACAGCAAAGTTACATAGGTATAGATTTTTGTCTATAATCTTTTCTATGGCAGCCATCTCACATTATAATAAACTTTTTAGATTGTACAGTCCTTGATTCTTGTGAATACTATCATAGTTTTCAGCTATATCTTTAATTATACTACATTGTTTAGTTACTTTTATGATATATAGCTCTGATATGATTAAACTATAAAGCAATTCATTTTGCTTAGAAAAAAGTTAAAAATTGTACTTGTTATAAGCTGAAATAGAGATGAGAGAAACTGTAAAATACTACATTGATGAATCCCCCCCTTGGGTTGGG
This sequence comes from Massospora cicadina, assembly GCA_022478985.1. Taxonomy (NCBI): domain Eukaryota; kingdom Fungi; phylum Entomophthoromycota; class Entomophthoromycetes; order Entomophthorales; family Entomophthoraceae; genus Massospora; species Massospora cicadina. Next base: position 47,591 of record JAKSZP010014632.1, on the reverse strand, counting down.
ACCATCTAGTACTAAAAAAATAAAAAAAGAAACTGTAAAATACTTATCATTTATAATGCCACTGTTTTGATTTTTTATTACAAAATTATTGCTTAATTAATAGATCAGGGTGCATATGGCTTTCTTACTCATTATTATATAAAGTGATGTTGATAACATAAATAAGCTTTTATTAGTCTAGAAAACTTTATTCTTATCTAAAGCTAGATGAAAAAATCAATTATTTATGTATGCTGTCTCTTATGTTGCATTATTTTTAATTTTGATGTTGTTATTGTGTTATTATATTTACTTTCATTGTATCTTTTTAGTACTAGATGGTACTTTCATTGTATTTATATTAAATAAAAATGATAGTAATTGTGTACTTATTGTAACTAAAAGTCAGTTTTTCTGATAGAAAAATCGTTATTAATAAGATTATCATAAAAACTAAAACATCCAGATAGTTTAGCTCTTTTTTGAGCAATCTATTAATGTCATGTGTCCTGGGGCTATGATGTCAAAGTGTGTATATTTGTATCAGAAAAATTAATATTTGGATTTTATTTTGCTTTATAAAACATATTACTATGGAATGTAGCTCATCCTATTTGTAATTAATATTAAGTACAAATAGATATTTTGAAACAATATATATAAAGATAATTGTAACCTCTAAAATTACATGTTTAAAATATATATTTTTCTGTATAATAAGTTCACTAACAATACAACTGTTCCTAATTACAGTAATTATAAGCCTCATCCCTTCTACTAAGTAAAACAATAATTGTCTTTCTGATCTATGATGTTTTGTAATTTAAATTTAAATTTATTGTGGGGAAGGCTGACCATGGGACGGACACTTCTGAATATGACTCAGATGAGACAAAACTTAGTACCAGGGGAGGCACCCCAGAGAAGCGATGCTATCTCTTGTTGCCAGCGGGAACGCCACTTATGGGAAGGGGAGGGAACGTGTGTAGGGGACGTAGCCACTATTGAGCACATGTGGAGGAAGGGGTCTGATTTGATGAACCAGACTGGGAACCAGGAGGAGAACAGCTGTCGGTGACACGGTGGGAGATATCCAAAAATCCCTGCTTGAAAGTGATCCACCAAATGCAACCGGAATCTGTGGACAGCTTCAGGGAGGGTGGGGATGGATCCAGCAATGGCATCCAAGACAATCGTGTGGATAGTCCACATGGTGATTGCAACCACCAGAGCATGGAGGGAGGGTGGGAGGGGGAGGCCATTGATGAAGCAAACATATCTCTTGACAGACTGAAGGGATGTGTTTGATCCTGGCCTAGCAGACGTTGGACTTCGCGCCATATTACTTTAGAGGTGGGGCACTTCTCCAGGCGGTGAAACAGCGTTCCATACTGGCCACACATGACACAGGATGAGTGTAAAGCATTAGAGCGCTCAGCTGTATAATACACCCACCTCAGGCAGCGCCACACATGGGAGTGGACTTGAGGCTGCAACAGAAGATGGTGTGCATATTTCCAGATAGTCTTTTGGGTCTCAGTGGAATAAGGGATGTCCATCATGTCCAGGTAGTCCACCTTAGATAGGACTTGGGGTCGAATGGGGATCACGCCATCATGGATGGGTAGCTCCTGTATCTCTTGTGTGGACTGAGGAGAGGGGCGGCCTCTTCAGGTTGTATGTCCACTAATACAAATTCTCCACTCTGCGCTTTGCGTGGAGAGTAGGATTCGTTTGTAGTGGGTTTTGGTCCCGTGAGGACCTGTGGCTGATGTGTGTGATGCGAGGTAAGTCATCAGGGAGTGGGGGTTTGATGGATTGTTGAGGCCCAAGGCTCAGGAGAAGTTGGAGTGGGCCGCGCGGGACCAGTGTTGGGATGGGAGTGTAGGAGCAGTGATGGCTGCAATCCAGGTGCCCAGGATCTTGGTGACATGGGCTTTGAAGTCAAGTAGCCCATGCCACCATGATGATGAGGGCCAAACATGACCTCTAGCAATACTGGTGGAGGGCGGCCTGACCAAAGCCAACCTTGTAGCAAAGCATACAGGGATTTGAAGAAGCTTGGGGAGAAGGGGATGGCGTGGGCTCTGAACCAGACTTTGGATAGGAGCATAGAGTTGGCAAGAACAACCCTGCCAGTGAGGGTAGTAGGGTGGGCTCTGAGAGAGGCGATTCACTTCATCACGTTGTCCAGTATATGGCACTCCATTACTGCTGACGCGTATCCACCTGCCTCCAACCACACGCCCAGATGGCGTACCAGTGCTATGGTAGGTCGTGGCACAAAGGGGAGCACCAGTGGAGCGGTGTGTTTTGAGTTAGTAAGGCGTGGACATGGGCGAGCATATGGTCCAGGTTGGGAACTACTTGCTGGGGCCCAGCAGTTCTGAAACTGACCAAGGAGGATGATTTCAGTTTTGGAGGCGTTCAGTGCCGCGTTGCTTACCCGGGAATATTCCTGGATGAGGGCTTCAAGCGCGCGTGCATCTTTGTTATTAGACACCCCCACCACGCAATCATCTGCAAATGCCATCATCTTGACTGGGGTTTGGCCTGGCACATGGACCCCAGTGAGTTGGGCATTCACATTTCGCAGTAGTAAAAAAGGCTGAAGTTGTATAAGAGTGGGCTCAGGGGTCCCCTTGTCGCAGGCCCCTTTGAGGATGGACTACTTCCATTAGGAAACCTGGGCCACGCACTGCCATTGTTGCAGATTCCGTGAGCAGCATCACCCAGTTAATGAAGCGGGGAGGTAGGTGGAATTGTTGGAGGCAGGCCCTAAGGTATTCCCAGTTTACTCTATCATAGGTCTTTTGTTGGTCCAAGAATACAAGTGCCCCAGAGGCTGTGGACTGACACACATTAGCCACAGAGTGCACGTTATCCCAAATCGACCTTCTGGGGATGAAACCAAATTGTTCTGGGGAGATGGTGGCAGATGCTACAGTCCCTAAATGGTTAGCCATGATTTTTGTTAAAATTTTGGTGTCTGTGTTTGTTAGAGAAATGGGGCACCAGTTGGCTAAATCTAGCCTATCCCCTTTCTTGAAGAGTGTGACTGTAAAGGCCTCATGTCCTCCTGGTAGGAGGTGCGTTTCCAACAGGCTTTGGTTGAGTGAGGCTAGCAGCAATGGGGATATATATTTAGAATATTTTTTGTAGAACTCATATGGAATGCCATCTGGGCCTGGGCATTTTCGGTTTGGTGCACCACGAATGGCTGTCCATAATTTGTTTGGAGTAATTAAATTCATTATTTCTGGGTATCAGAAAATGGTGCAGATATGAGCTCTGTCAAGAAATTCTGCCATTTCAGCCAGCTGAATTGGTTTGGTTCGGTATAACTCAGAGTAATATCTTTGCATTTTGATTGCCACTTCGGCGGTGTGTCCACAATAGAATTATCCGATCTTCACACCTGTATGCAGGCCACGCTCTGGCGTGGTGCAAAATTTTTTTTAAAGAAGTATGCGGTGCACTTGTCACCTTTAGTGATGTGTGTGGCCCTGTATTGGACACAAACCTGATGTTTGTGTTGCCTTTCAAGTGCATTGAGGTGGGCAGCTGCCTCCGCCCACTTCTGGCCCTATGCAGGGCTATATCCTGAGGCTGGAATGTTGGACTCCAAGTGGGCCAATTCCGCCAGCATGCACGATATAACCGCCAATGTGGCTCATGAGCATCTGGATGAGAGATGGCGATAGTGGCGGATGGTGTCTTCTTTGAAAGTTACCCATGTGGAAATGGGGTCCATGCAAAACGGTGCAACAAACGATTTTGCCAAAGTTGCCTCTTCCACCCACATGGAAAATCCTGGCGACGCGAGCTCTGGGGGGTAGATTTTGCACCAATGTGGGGCCTTTGCAACTGTGACGGGTAAGTGGTATGTTATCGAGACCAGTCAGTGGTCAGAGAATTCCATTTTCGTTGTTTTGAAGTGGGAGATGTGGGGTTGGAATTTCGCCAGTGCTAGAATAAGGTCAATGCGGGTCATGGACCTTAATTGGCCATTGTGGACGTGGGGACACATCATGTTTTCAAGCAGTGGGGCATGTCACAGCAGCGCATCCATTAACCCAAGGGTGGCTTTTAGAACGCGTAGTTCTACATGACCCTGTGGGGCATAGGGTGAGGGTGGCCACCGGTCCATTGGTGAGGTTAGCCAACAGTTCATGTCACCAATTAGGAAAGAATTGGGGGTAGCGGGAGGGATTTGACTGACGAGAAAAATTCCCAACGCTCTTATGCACTGTTTGGGGCATAAATGTTGACGATTGTGTGTGCAACATTGGCCCATGAGAAGGTGACAACGAGCACTCGGCCATTTAGGAATGTTTCTGAAGATGTAAATTTGAAAAAATTGTTTTTCCAAATTAGCACCCCACAGTGCTTCAACCAAAAGGATAAAGATGGTAGGAGCAATGTTTTCCAAGCTTCCTTGGAACCTCATGGACAGTGGGACTCCTGGATGGCCAGGATATCCACGGGTAAATTGTTTTGTAAAAAACTCAGTTTCCTAGCCTGGGATGGGGAGGCCTTGAGTCCGGCGATATTCAGCGTCCCTAGAGTGAAGGTTTCCCCCATTGCACCTTAGGTGCGAGGGGTGGGCCCCGGGCCTACCAGCCTCTTCCAGGTCCCCACGGGCTTTCACAGCAGCGCGGGTATTAGCAGCACTGCTATCAGGGTTTTTGTTAATTTTTGTGGAAAGAGTCACATTGGCTTTGGCCTTTGCTTTTTGTTTTCCCGACGTCGGACAAATTTTTTGCGGTGCGGATAAGTTTGGTGCACCATCAAGTGGAGCAAAATTTTTTTTTTGGTTGGGATAGGTCCCAAGTCAGTTTTGACTGGGGCTTGGGTGCAGCGATTGGGTGAGATTGAATCTCCCATCAGATCTTTGGATTGAGTGGCCCATTTGGCATGGGCCTCTCAATCTGATTGGGTGATGGATTTCTGAGTTGCTTCCGCCATGAAGGTCTCCATATCCTCCTGGCGTTGTGAGTGTGGGATGGTGGTGGTAGCCTTGCCTGCTTCCTTGGCCGTGGTCCTATGGGCCTGCTTGGCCTTCTTCCGCTCCTGCAGGGAGATGGGCTTTACCAATAGGTAGCAGCCTTGTGCTCCCCACGGGAAAGCCTCCTTGGTGCTTGCGGTTGGTTTGTAGTGCGCCTCTCCACTGGCCATGGCCGCCAAGGGGTGCTCTTGGAATGTGATGCCCTCTTTGATGGGGCATGCATGTGCCTTATGGCCAAATGCATCACAGTGGGTGCAAATGGGGGGCGCGCTGTCCACGGTTACCCAGAATAGGTGGGTGGTGTGCCCTGCAATGTCAATAAAGGTGGAGTGTGGGATCTGGGTTAGGTCCTTCGCAATCTCCTCAGTTGGGGTCAGAACTGCAATGGCTTTGCCAGTGCACAGGTGTGGCATCAGCATAAAACGTTGCATTTCAAAAGATTGTATTTCACCATATATATGGCGAGACCATCTTTCAGGTGTTGCTCCAAAATGTCACATTTTACTGTAGTAGGCAAAAAGTCAAACGTGAGGAAAATTTGGTTTGATTTTGTCCATCTGGTGCATTTAGTTTCGACGACCCATTGCCCTTTGGGGAGGTCGACCACTATGTGCACCGCTGCAGCCTCGTCTGCTGCTATTTTGCTTTTGAAACCTAGGTCCAGCCAACCGTGTGACATGGAGTGAGGTGCAACGTACACCGCGGTTGGAAAAATTTTGTGTACATCTTCACAAAATTTTTCCCATAGGGCCATTTTTTGGATGTCCAGATACACATGGACTCCAAATTCCACCGACGAAAGTGACTGGGAATGTGGCGTGTTGATGTACTGGTTGCATCATGCTTGCCACGCGAGTATCTCCGGGAAATTGTGACCGCCAGTTTTTTTAGATTTTTTTCTATTCCACCAGATTCTCTGGGGCGTTTTTGAATGTTAGAGGCCGCGGGCCTTCCGCCTGCTCCTCTTGCCTTGCTTGCCCAACTGCTCCCAGACATGGGTGCAGACTAATCCCCTCTATGAGATTATCAAACTAGATTTAGTCTTGAATTGAATGGTTTGCAAAAGTGTTTGCAATGAGAAAGAAAAGTGATGTTTTGTAATTTAAATAGTTCTCTTTGTATGATATTTGGTGCTATTATTTGATCATATTACTTATGTAATTTCTTATTAGGTTACCTTTTTTATAGTTTATAGCACATAGTTGAAATTAATAAAAACTGTGGACCCCTAAAGCTAAAATCTAAGTTTTCTCTTTAGTTGTGATCTAACACTGTGCTTCCTCTTCCAATTTCTGATCTTGTGATGACAAAACATATTTAATAAATTATTTCTTTCAAAGTGTTTCCATATTACTAGTATTCCAGTAGCCATGGACAGTAAAAGGAATTTATATAAGTTACAACCTAGATGGATTTTAATTACATCAATATTGAATTTATTGCGGGGAAGGCTGACCATGGGACGGACACTTCCGAATATGACTCAGATGAGACAAAACTCAGTACCAGGTGAGGCACACCAGAGAAGCGATGCTATCTCTTGTTGCCAGCGGGAACGCCACTTATGGGGAGGGGGAGGAAACGTGTGAAGGGGCCATAGCCACAATTGAGCACGTGTGGAGGAAGGGGTCTGATTTGATGAACCAGACTGGGAACCAGGAGGAGACCAGCTGCCGGCGACGTGGTGGGAGATATCCAAACATCCACGCTTGAAAGTGATCCACCAAATGAGACCGGAATCTGTGGACAGCTTCAGGGAGGGTGGGGATGGATCCAGCGATGGCATCCAAGACAATTGTGTGGATAGTCCACATGGCGATTGCAACCACCAGAGCATGAAGGGAGGGTGGGAGGGGGAGGCCATTGATGAAGCAAACATATCTCTTGACAGACTGAAGGGATGTGTTTGATCCTGGCCTAGCAGACGTTGGACTTCGCGCCATATTACTTTAGAGGTGGGGCACTTCTCCAGGCGGTGAAACAGCGTTCCATACTGGCCACACACGACACAGGATGAGTGTAAAGCATTAGAGCGCTCAGCTGTACGATACACCCGCCTCAGGCAGCGCCACACATGGGAACGGACTTGAGGCTGCAACAGAGGATGGTGTGCGTATTTCCAGATAGTCTTTTGGGTCTCAGTGGAATAAGGGATGTCCATCATGTCCAGGTAGTCTACCCTGGATAGGACTTGGGGTCAGATGGGGATCACGCCATCATGGATGGGTAGCCCCTGTATCTCTTGTGTGAACTGAGGAGAGGGGCGGCCTCTTCAGGTTGTATGTCCACTAATACAAATTCTCCATTCTGCGCTTCGCATGGAGAGTAGGATTCGTTTGTAGTGGGTTTTGGTCCCGTGAGGACCTGTGGCTGATGTGTGTGATGCGAGGTATTTCATCAGGGAGTGGGGGTTTGATGGATTGTTGAGGCCCAAGGCTCGGGAGAAGTTGGAGTGGGCTGCGCGGGACCAGTGTTGGGATGGGAGTGTAGGAGCAGTGACGGCCGCAATCCAGGTGCCTAGGATCTTGGCGGCATGGGCTTTGAAGTCAAGTAGGCCATGCCACCATGATGATGAGGGCCAAACATGACCTCTAGCCGTACTGGTGGAGGGCGGCCTGACCAAAGCCAACCTTGTAGCAAAGCATACAGGGATTTGAAGAAGCTTGGGGAGAAGGGGATGGCGTGGGCTCCAAACCAGACTTTGGATAGGAGCATAGAGTTGGCAAGAACAACCCTGCCAGTGAGGGTAGTAGGGTGGGCTCTGAGAGAGGCGATTCGCTTCGTCACGTTGTCCAGTATATGGCCCTCCACTACTGCTGACGCGTATCCTCCTGCCTCCAACCACACGCCCAGATGGCGTACCGGTCCTATGGTAGGTCGCGGCACAAAGGGGAGCACCAGTGGAGCGGTGTGTTTTGAGTTAGTAAGGCGTGGACTTGGGCGAGCAGCTGGGCTGGGTTGGGAACTACTTGCTGGGGCCCAGCAGTTCTGAAACTGACCAAGGAGGATGATTTCAGTTTTGGAGGCGTTCAGTGCCGCGTTGCTTACCCGGGAATATTCCTGGATGAGGGCTTCAAGCGCGCGTGCATCTTTGTTATTAGACACCCCCACCACGCAGTTGTCTGCAAATGCCATCATCTTGACTGGGGTTTGGCCTGGCACATGGACCCCAGTGAGTTGGGCATTCACATTTCGCAGTAGTAAAAAAGGCTGAAGTTGTATAAGAGTGGGCTCAGGGGGTCCCCTTGTCGCAGGCCCCTTTGAGGATGGACTACTTCCATTAGGAAACCTGGGCCACGCACTGCCATTGTTGCAGATTCCGTGAGCAGCATCACCCAGTTAATGAAGCGGGGAGGTAGGTGGAATTGTTGGAGGCAGGCCCTAAGGTATTCCCAGTTTACTCTATCATAGGCCTTTTGTTGGTCCAAGAATACAAGTGCCCCAGAGGCTGTGGACTGACACACATTAGCCACAGAGTGCACGTTATCCCAAATCGACCTTCTGGGGATGAAACTGAATTGTTCTGGAGAGATGGTGGCAGATGCTACAGTCCCTAAACGGTTAGCCATGATTTTTGTTAAAATTTTGGTGTCTGTGTTTGTTAGAGAAATGGGGCGCCAGTTGGCTAAGTCTAGCCTATCCCCTTTCTTGAAGAGTGTGACTGTAAAAGCCTCATGTCCTCCTGGTAGGAGGCGCATTTCCAACAGGCTTTGGTTGAGTGAGGCTAGCAGCAATGGGGATATATATTTAAAATATTTTTTGTAGAACTCATATGGAATGCCATCTGGGCCTGGGCATTTTTGGTTTGGCGCACCACAAATGGTAGTCCATAATTCGTTTGGAGTAATTAAATTCATTATTTCTGGGTATCGGAAAACGGTGCGGATATGAGCTCTGTCAAGAAATTCCACCATTTCAGCCGGCTGAATTGGTTTAGCTTGGTATAACTCGGAGTAATATCTTTGCATTTTGATTGCCACTTTGGCCGGTGTGTCCACAATAGAATTATCCAATCTTTGCACCTGTGTGCAGGCCACACTCTGGTGTGGTGCAAAATTTTTTTGAAGAAGTATGTGGTGCACTTGTCACCTTTAGTGATGCATGTGGCCCTATATTGGACACAAACCCAATGTTTGTGTTGCCTTTCAAGTGCGTTGAGGTGGGCTGCTGCCTCCGCCCACTTCTGGCCCCATGCAGGGCTATATCCTGAGGCTGGAATATTGGACTCCAAGTGGGCCAATTCCACCAGCGCGCATGATATAACCGCCAATGTGGCTCGTGAGCGTCTGGATGAGAGATGGCGATAGTGGCGGATGGTGTCTTTTTTGAAAGTTGCCCATGTGGAAATGGGGTCCACACAAAACGGTGCAACAATCAATTTTGCCAAAGTTGCCTCTTCCACCCACATGGAAAATCCTGGCGACGCAAGCTCTGGGGGGCAGATTTTGCACCAATGTGGAGCCTTTGCAACTGTGATGGGTAAGTGGTATGTTATTGAGACCAGTTGGTGGTTGGAGAATTCCATTTTCGTTGTTTTGAAGTGGGAGATGTGGGGTTGGAATTTTGCCGGTGCTAGAATAAGGTCAATGTGGGTCATGGACCTTAATTGGCCATTGTGGATGTGGGGATGCGTCATGTTTTCGAGCAGTGGGGCATGTCATGGCAGCGCATCCATTAACCCAAGGGTGGCTTTTAGAACGTGTAGTTCTACATGACCCTGTGGGGCATGGGGTGAGGGCGGCCACCGGTCTGTTGGTGAGGTTAGCCAACAGTTCATGTCGCTGATTAGGAAAGAATTGGGGGGTAGCGGGAGGGATTTGACCGACGAGAAAAATTCCCGACGCTCTTGTGCACCGTTTGGGGCGTAAATGTTGACAATTGTGTGTGCAACTTCGGCCCATGAGAAGGTGACAATGAGCACTTGGTCATTTAGGAATGTTTTTGAAGATGTAAATTTGAAAAAATTGTTTTTCTGAATTAGCACCCCACAGTGCTTCGACCAAAAGGATACGGATGGCAGGAGCATTGTTTTCCAAGCATCCTTGGAACCTCGTGGACAGTGGGTTTCCTGGATGGCCAGGATATCCACGGGTAAATTATTTTGTAAAAAACTCAGTTTCCTAGCCCGGGATGGGGAGGCCTTGAGTCCGGCGATATTCAGCATCCCTAGAGTGAAGGTTTCCCCCATCACACCTTAGGTGCGAGGGGGTGGGCCCCCTGGCCCACCAGCCTCTTCAGGTCCCCACGGGCTTTCACAGCAGCGTGGGTATAAGCAGCAACGCTATCGGGGTTTTTGTTAATTTTTGTGGAAAGAGTCACGTTGGCTTTGGCCTTCGCTTTTTGTTTTCCCAACGTCGGACGAATTTTTTGCGGTGCGGATAAGTTCAGTGCACCGTCAAATGGGGCAAAAAATATTTTTTCAGTTGGGATAGGTCCCAAGTCAGTTTCAACTGGGGCTTGGGTGCAGCAATTGGGTGAGATCGAATCTCCCATCAGATCCTCAGATTGAGTGGCCTGTTCAGCTTGGGCCTCCCAATCTGATTGGGTGATGGATTCCCAAGTTGCTTCCGCTGCAAAGGTCTCCATGTCCTCCTGGCGTTGTGAGTGTGGGATGGTGGTGGTGACCTTGGCCACTTCCTTGGCTGCAGCCCTATGGGCCTGCTTGGCCTTCTTCCGCTCCTGTGGGGAGATGGGCTTTACCAATAGGTAGCAGCCTTGTGCTCCCCATGGGAAAGCCTCTTTGGTGCTTGCGGTTGGTTCGTAGTGCACCTCTCCGCTGGCCATGGCCGCTGAGGGGTGCTCTTGGAATGTAATGCCCTCTTTAATGGGGCACACATGTGCCTTATGGCTGAACGCATCACAGTGGGTGCAAATGGGGGGCGCGCTGTCCACGGTTACCCGAAATGGGTGGGTGGTGTGCCCTGCAATATCAATAAAGGTGGAGTGCGGGATCTGGGTTAGGTCCTTCGCAATCTCCTCAGTTGGGGTCAGAACTGCAATGGCTTTGCCAGTGCACAGGTGTGGCATCAGCGTGAAACGTTGCATTTTGGAAGATTGTATCTCGCCATATATGGCGAGACCATCTTTCAGGTGTTGCTCCAAAATGTCATGTTTTACATAGTAGGCAAATAGTCAAACGTGAGGAAAATTTGGTTTGATTTTGTCCATCTGGTGCATTTAGTTTTGATGACCTGTTGCCCTTCGGGGAGGTCAACCACTACGCGTACCGCTGCAGCCTCGTCTGCTGCTATTTTGCTTTCAAAACCTAGGTCCAGCCAACTGCACGACATGGAGTGAGGTGCAACGTACACCGCGGTCAGGAAAATTTTGTGTACATCTTCACAAAATTTTTCCCATAGGGCTGTTTTTTGGATGTACAGATACACACAGACTCCGAATTCCACCGACAAAAGTGGCTGGGAATGTGGTGTATTGATGTACTGGTTGCATCGTGCTTGCCACGCGAGTATCTCCAGGGAAATTGTGACCGCCAGTTTTTTTAGATTTTTTCTATTCCGCCGGATTCTCTGGGGCGTTTTTGAACGTTAGAGGCCGCAGGCCTTCCGCATGCTCCTCTTGCCTTGCTTGCCCAACTGCTCCCAGACATGGGCGCAGACTAATCCACTCTATGAGAAGATCATAATAGATTTAGTCTTGAATTGAATGGTTTGCAAAAGTGTTTGCAACGAGAAAGAAAAGTTTTACAACATCAATATTAATTTATAAGATATTTTTTTTAGTACTAGATTATAAGATATTCTTTGGTTTTTGCATTTCTAGGGAAATGAGGCTAACTAAGATTTTGTTGGTCAATTCTAATTTAATTTATATAAATTTTACAATAGATAGTTGTTAGAGCAGAAAAAACTGCTATTTTAAATTTAGTAACAATTTATATATAAGCAAGGCCCTGTCATGGTGGGTATAATATCAAAATTCTAAAATGATATTAAGTAGCCTTATACTTAACTTAAATAATTAAGGTTAAAGTTTATAAAAGCTGGTAGTAGGAAGCCAAAACATGTTTAAGCTTATTTTGACTGTTCATTTTAATTTAAATATATAGAAAAATCATTTTTTTATTTGAGGCAAGGGGACTTGGGACCCTTATTACTGACAAATAAATAAAGGTAGGATAAAAATAGAGCAAAATATGCTAAAAACCTGATTTTACCTCTAGCATGCTAGACTAGGTTCTCCTAGCCTAGCATAGCTGAGGGGGAAGGAGGGCAAATTGAATGTTTGAGGACTCTTGCCAAGGCAGACAAGAATGGAGTAGGGGCATCACCCGGATGTGGTTGGAGGTTGTGAAAATAATATTAGATTAATCAATGAGTTCAGCTGTATCTAATGCATCAATATAATCAGCCAGGTCATTCTCCACATGCAGGAGCCTACTTGGCACATGGATAAAATCAGTCTTCTCTTCAGAGGGTTTACCACTGTTAAGACCACACAATTGAGCAGCTTGCATAGCTAACTCAATAGCTGTGTGGCCCAAAATCAGGATCTCTTGTTTGGCAGCATAGGGAAATTCATCAGGAAATTTAGGCTCAGGAAAGCCATTTTTTAATGGGCCCATTATGTTTTGGACATTCTGCTGCATCAGGGTGTTATTGGAAGCAGCTGCAGCTTCATTTGCCAGCATGAACAAAGGTTTATATTTTGGGCAGCCCTTTTTAGGGTGAAAGTGATAGTGAGGAGTTGATTTGGACAAATTTAAAAATCCTGCCAATTAAATATTGGGTTGGTCCCATGCAGATGATCATTCTCATCAACCCATTCAAGACAGTCAAAGAGATTGGGGTCAAGCCCAATTGGCTCTGCAACAGATGATGATTGGCTAAGAGGTGAGTTAAGATTTTTAATTTTTATAAATTTGGGGCTTGGCTTCTGTTGAGCCAAGATATTGGGTTTCAGTTTGTGGGTTTGCTGCTTTTGATTGACTGTATTTGCTTCAGCCATACCCACAGGTTTTGAGGGAGGGTGCAGAAGGATCATGCCCCATGCAAAAATTTCAGGTGATGCAGCAAAAAAGTTGCCAGCAGCCAAGGAGGCAGGGTCTAAGCCCCTGACCTCCATAAGGGCAGAGCACTTCCATTTTGAGTGACCTTACCCAAAACAAGAAGAGCAAACTGCCTGCCCACCTTTGACATGAGCCCAAAATTGGTGATCAGTTTAATTATTTAAAAAAGTTTGAGGTGGAATCACCTGAGTGAATCCACAGTTGGATGGACAAATTGTTGCAAATGCATGTAGCCCAGTGAGGTGTTTAGCCCCATTTGGGACCACAAACTGGAGGACAGGGTCAGAGCCATACACAGCTAACCCATCCACTAGTTTCTTGTATAAATGGCAGGGGAGAGATGGGAGGGTAAACCCATGAACTGTACCTTCAGTGTAGTGTCCATAGGCAACTGGGTTTGTGTAGTTGGCAAAGGCATGTTTTTAAATATAAGTGGGATAGATACCACTGTTGCAGCATCAGCTTCATTAGTGAAGCCAAGGTCAAAATACCCCTTATAGGGGCAAAAATTAATGAAACCTGCAGGCTTCATCACTGCCAACACCTCCTTGATAATTTGTTAAATTGTTATATGGAAATAATGTGCCATAATTGACATGAAGGCTGAAGCACATGTTGCTTTATGGGAGCACCAGGGGTTGTGTGGCACTGCCTGTGTATGCACAAGGTGGGTTGCAAGGTCCTTTGGCAGAATAAACTGTCCATGGAATTGGTAGGGCCAGACCCTACCTAAGAGCATTTTCTCGCCAGGCAAAACATGCTCAGTGGTGCCAGCCTGCTTCCTCAGGTGGGAACAGCAGCTGGCGCCAAAGCAGGCAACTCGGATGTTGGCTGCTGGCAATTTAACAAACAATGAATTTAGCTTTTGATTAATTTTTTCAGCTGATTTGACCAATTTGATTTCAAAAATTCAAAAACTGAGCGGCGCAAGAAAGAAAAGTTAGAAAACTCATTTTATGTATGTACTAGCCGATTTACCTGTGCTTTGCTATGGTGTCTATAAAATTTCAGATTTTTAATTTATAATTTAGATTTTATATTAGAGATAAACAAAACCACTCAGCCAAATCTAATTGCTCAATCGAATCAACCAAAAACCACTCAGGTAAACCTCACTGAACTTATCAAAACAACTAATAATTAATCACCCTTAAAACTAAACTGTGTCCTATCGATTTGAACAAAAGCCATTAACCACTCGGCCAAACAAAAAAACCTATCGAATCATTCAAATAACACCAACTGCTACCCGAAACATCTCTTTATACTTAAAATCATTGAGTATGTGACATATCTTCCAAACTACTAAATCAACTTCTACTTGACTTGCCAAAAGTATATTATTAATTAGGTGAACCAAATTAGGCAGGTTTTTAAAATATATAAACCTAACATCCAAATACATGTGCTTCGCTAAGGTATTTAGTTTATCAGATGATAAGCTCACATTGTAGCCTATAGGCTGTGTCAGCACTACTCTCGAGCCATTCAGACTAACAGCTTCACTGTTGCCCTCGTGGCTGGTGAGCTGATTATCCTAACTACTTAATCTACTTAAACTCTAATAATGATCTTGTTGAGTTTCTAATGAGCAATTTGGTGAATTATTAGATAATATTCGTCAATTCTCACCCACTCGCCCAAATAGATTGAACCCATCAGGCTCGATAATTTCAGATTCGATAAGATTCGCCTATTCTCACCCACTCACCCAAATGGATTGACCCTATCAGACTCGAAGGTTTCAGATGTCACTCAGTCAGTTAGTCAATCAATGAGTATGTCAATGAAATTTTTTAAGTAGATATATGTATGTATGTGTGAGACACATTATCTAATGAATGAATGCACCAAAAATTGCCAAACTTGGCACTCAAATTCTACAAATTTTGGAAATAAATCATAGGCTATTTTTCAAAAAAAATGAATATTTTAAAAATCTATATAAGATTGAAAAAAGCTTAAGAAGGTAGTGACAATCATATATTATTATGGCTGAGCGTTTTGGTGTATTTTGTTTAATTTGATAGGTTTATAGGTTTTAATAAGCAGTTGGTTGATTTTGGTTGATTTAGAAGTTCAATGATTGGTTTTGACTGGGTGGTGGATGATAAATTTAGGTTGATAAATATGATCAACAGTTTTAGATAGATGGTTGATGTTTAAACTGACTTCAAAAAATGAGGAGGTTCTCAATTTGACCTGTATGTATGTTTTTTTGTTTTTTAACATGATATATGTCCTATGGCTGGGGGGTATATTCATAATCCATGCAAGTATGAGACATAGCATGATGAAATTAGATCATTATAGATGCCTATTGTTTTTGCATAATTTGACAAATGCAGTCAACTTTGTTCAATAGAAAGAATTATTGTAGATGGTGATCAGTAAATTTAACATAGATTAACCGTTAAATTAACTAAGTTTAATAATAAAATATTTTTGACAGTGATCAGTTAACTCTACCATAATTTGACCAATAAATTCAACCAAATAAATAAAATCATGTAATATATTTAGATATAGAAAGTTTACCATATAATTGACCAATAAAATGAACTATGTATCAAAAACTAAATAACAGTATAAACTACTAATATTATACTTAAAACACTAAATCATTCAAATCAGATGAATAATTATATATGTATGTCATATAATGTTTGTTTAGTTTATTTAAGATTGGCAAATAGTTTAGGAGTAGAGGTTGAAGTAATCATGCATTTATAATTTTTATTTATAGGATGATTTCTAAACCAATACAACCAAATGCTACCTAATTTAATCTAAATCAGATAAATTATAATCTATCTACCAGCTATCTTTCTGATGCCATACACAGTTTTAGTTAGGCTTATCCAACCATTACTTTAATAATCTAATCATCTCAGTTATTATTCACTTAAAAGTTAAATGACAAAACACAATGATAATATCATATTATATAACAGTGAATAAATAAGATACAAGAAAGTTTTCAACATTCAGTCATTAGCCATATATCAACCACTTAAGCTTTTTACCATAAGGTAAAACTTGAAATTGCTTACTATGTTTGTATGTTCATAACTATAAAACTATTAGACCAATTTGAATGTTTTTTTCAAAAAATAAGATGCTCCAACTTAAATGCCATTCTAATTTTATAAGAATTGTTCTAATATCAGAGAAGTAGTTTATTATGTATATTAAAATGTATCAGAAAGTGGAGGGAGGATACCATCTAGTACTAAAAAAAAAGTGGAGGGAGGATACCCCAGTGGTAGAATATGGACCCTCTACCACTGCCTCCCGAGTTCGATCCCGGTAATGGACTTTGGGTAGGGGACAATTTTGACTGTGTTGGTTCTGCGCGCCAATGCCCCGAACTGAGATAGCGAATAGCAAAGGCGGTCCATGGAGTTCCTGGCTTATCATACGCCGCGCATGGAGGTTTTCCGGGTTTTATCCTCCTTTCCCATTTTCTTCACTTCCCTAATCGGTGCGGTATCGTCCTCAGGTCGGCCCACCTCGAATAAAATTTAAAATGTATCAGAAAGTGATGTATTTCAATTGTAAGCCTAGTTCAAAGCCAAATAAACTTAGTTCTAACATTGGCAGATCAATAGCTTCAAACCAACCCTTTATTTATAATAAAAATCTATTTATATAACTATTAAACAAACATTAATTAAGCTCTAATTTCTATTAAATATTGGTAGTATAGTTATGCACTTCAAGTACCTTTATTATAAATAGATGATTGCTTTTGGTCATCTTTATGACTGAAACATCCCATTTAAAAAGTACCCCACTTTGTTATAAACCTTTTCAGCTACCTTTCATTTAAAACCATAATATACATTTTTATGTCACTAATCTCTATTTTATATCTTTTTTAGTACTAAATGGTCTATTTTATATCTTTCTGGATCCATTTAACCTAATTTTGCCATCTGGTGCTTGAAGTTTACATCATAAAAAATCTCCTAACATCCAAATTAAAAATCCACAAAACATTTTTTAAAAATACTTAAGATATAAGAGATGATCTAAAATATAATATGAAATCAAGATCACTTTCAAAATAATCATTTTATTATTGTCACATGCCTTTTAGTTCAGTAATGTCTGTCCCCTGATCAGCTTACCTTGGTTAAATAAAATTGTTGTCACATGCCTTTTGCTATATGCCTTATAATTGGTGAAGCACTAGAATGATTTCTAAACCTCATTATAATTGGAATAAATTGCTTTAGCTACATTAAGGCACTCATTTTAAAAGTGCATTTTATATTCACCATATCATCCTTAAAACAAACTTGAACACTGTAAAGTTAAAAAGAGAAAATTTGGATTTTTCTCATGCTTTTTTATCCTGATCAAAAATCTCTTTATACATATAGCTTATTGACTGTTTATATTATTATAATTTATCAAAAGCAAAGGTGTTCTATTGCAAGTCTACTATTTTGTTAGATGGACATCAGTAGATTCACAGCAATTAAGCCTATTGCCTTAACTAGGTAAATGCCAAATGGAATAGTAAACCCATTAATGTGCCAAATCAACTAAAATTAATTATCCAATTTTTTATTTTAGTCCTAGTGGTGCCCAACCCAAAAAGGGAAGCTGCCATGCATTTTTAATTGCAAATGTGCCAAATGAAAAGATTTTTAAGAATAAAAAATTTCTAATATGGCACCTTAGCTAAAAGCCTAGGAAGCTATATCAGAAGGTGAGGAAGCTTTGAAAAAACTAATATTTTGTCTACTACTCAACCTAAACTAATTTTTTTCTCATTTAAAAAAGCTTTAGCAGTATCAGGAACCACCCCTCATGACACCTCCCAAATCTTTTTTAACTCCATATCAATAATTAAATAATGATAAGAGGGGTTGGAGAATTTTTAAGTTCATCCTAGACAGTACAGGTTTTAGACTTGTGTTAAACAAAACTTGCACTAGAGTGGAAGCAGGAATTACTGTGGCAGGTAACCATCCTTCAACCAAAACTAGTTAAACCTATCACATCAAAAAATTACCAACTGTTTACAGAAACCACTGGGACTATTAAATTAATCAAATAACCACCAACTGCTTACCAAAACCAGAAAGGATAATAAATTTACAAATTTCCATCTTCTTACAGAAAATTAATTGAGGCTATCAAATTTAATAATTAACAATAAACTGCTCAGCTGAAATAATATAAAAATTATCATTATAATTTATCTATCATTGATGCATTCCATATATAACTATTATTTATCTTCTTATTATTAAGAAAATGAAAAACAGCCTAAGATGTTCCCAAATTTTATAAATATTTGTGCCAAGTTTGTCTATTTTTTCAGTATATTTGTTTGTGAGATAATAAAGTAATATATACAATTTAAACTTAGTATAGAAATAGTGAGTTTTTAAGTAAACAAGGTGGGTCAACCATGGTAAATATACCACACCAAGTTTTTTTAGCCTGTGCTAGTTTAAAAACTTGTCAATTAAAATATAACCCAGAGTGGAGCAGGGCACCCCACTATGCTACCACTCCTCAAAATAGTGAGTTTATAAAAAATAGAGATAGTGATCAAGCAAAAAATGTGAACTAAGAAGCAACTTTGAGAAATGCACTGAATTTTTTTAGAAAAAAAGAAACTGGAGCACAAATTTCCTTGAAAAAAAGAATTGCCTTCAAAAAGGCACTAAGATGTGAAATAAGTGAGAAAATATGAAATATAATAAAACTCTTTTAAATTTGGCACCATATTTTACCTTTACTTATAAAATTTTGCTCTTAATACAAATTAAAGAATAATGGATTGGGTCCAAGTGTAAACTATAAACAAATTAAAATATACATTGTTTTATTGGAAGTGTCTGTCCCCTGGTTGGCCTTTCCTGAATAAAATTAAAAAATATACATTATTGAATATAATTTATAGATGGCTATTATAAGTCAGTACAAAATATGGTGCCATCTTTAAAGAGGGTTCTATTGTTTACTCATAATTTCCTCAATTATTTTATGTTTTAGTACCTTTTTTGAAGGCAGTTCTTTTTTTCTAAAAATAGTTGATTTATCAGGTTCAATTGGTTTTGGCTGAGTGGTCTATAATTTTTTATTTTAAATTTTTATTTAAGGCGTGCAAACCAGGGGACGGACATTACTAATTCAAAGTGAAAAGTTCAAAACAAATGGGTGACAAAACAAAAATTTAAAAAACCTTCAACCAGGCAGAGAGCAGAGTACTGCTAGCCCACCATGGCAGAGGGGGAGGGAGAGTCAGGCAGCTCTTCTTCAGCTATTATTTGTAGAGAAGATGCATATTGGTTAAAGAAGTGGGCATAAGCAGAGAGTAAGGGTGTTGGGGAATTGGCATGATAGTGTAAGATGAGGATGAAATAAAAGTTATTTACCTCAAGGTTAGCTTGGAAGACAGCCTTAACTAACTCTGCAATATGATGTTCTGCTTGGATGTGGGCATCTAGGAGTTAGGCTAAGCTGGCAATCATTTGCTAGATAATTTTTAGAGGTTGGGTCAAATTCTGCTGGTTCTGCAACATGTTGGACAGTATCATCAGCATCTTTCATCAATTTGGTGATTTCCTTCTGTGCTACTTTTGGGGAAATCAGGGGGAAGGTGATTGTGGTCATTCCAGTATAGAAATGGTCCATTGATTGTGCCAATGCTTTTTGGAGTTGAGGGCAATGGTGTGAGGCCACTGCTGCTAAGACAAGATGGTGGTCACTTTGGAATGGGATGGCATTGGGTTTAGGAGCATATCATCTGGGTGAGAGAGTTTTTTCAAAATCAGAGTTGTAAAATTTAGCTCAATCATATTCAACCAGGCTTTTATCACCAGACTCATCATCCTTATTCATGGCAATTTTATCTGATTCATCAACCTCATCCAATAGGTCTCAAGGATTTTGGTTGATGAGAATAGTGGATGTACTTTTTTGATGGGTTGTAGTAGTTGAGTGGGTTGCTTGGGTATAAATTGTGATCCAAGACTGACTCTAATTGGTTGGTTTGAGCCCAGGGTGGTAAGTGTGGCTGGATGTTTTGGTGAGTGCTTTCCTGTATTAGCCCATTGAAAAAGAATGTTAGGTGTTAGGGGGTAATAGAACGCCTCATTCAAAAATTGCTAAAACAGGTATAGAAATTGTAACTAGTGAATTACATGGGGGCAGGACCATTTAGAGTGGTCAAGCTCAAAAAATGGGACAAATCTGTTGACTGCTATTGACAAGAGACCAAAATAAATGCTCCAGTTCTACAGCAATGTGAGCACATGAGGGATTTGTTGGGCAATGATAGAGTGATTTGGGATGATGGTGGCATTGGCTTGAGGGGAAGCCAGGAACTCTGCACCAGAAGAAACAGTGAAGACAAGGTTGGTCTGAGTTCTATAAGCCAAAAGCCCTGACATCAACTCATCATATAAAATTTGGTGTGGGAGATGCAAAAGGAGGTTGGCAAATGACATTACTAG
Source organism: Massospora cicadina (assembly GCA_022478985.1). NCBI lineage: Eukaryota > Fungi > Entomophthoromycota > Entomophthoromycetes > Entomophthorales > Entomophthoraceae > Massospora > Massospora cicadina. The sequence continues at coordinate 27,097 of JAKSZP010014632.1, read as the reverse complement.
TGTGGTGTCATCAGGGAGACATGTTTGGTTGTGGGGACAGGGGTATTTTTGTAAATTAGTTGAGTCAATGCCGCCACTGCAGCATCCTCCTCTGTTTAGAATCCTATGTCAAAATAGCCCTAAAAATGGCAGAAATCAATAAAGACAGCTGGTGTAAAGGCAGCAGTGGCAAGTTCAATTATTGCTTTGTTGGCATATGGAAATAAACGCTAATAGTCAACATGAAGGCAAAATCAAATAGTGGATCTGGGTAGGGCAAGAGGATGGGCAAGTCAGGTAAATGTGTTCAAGGTAAAGTGTTAAGTATCATGGAGGGACAAATTGGTTAGTAGAGTTTGGAAGACTATTTGAGCCCATCCAAATTTGTTTTCCTGTAGGGATGAAAATGCTGGGAGGTGGATCACTGCTGCCCCACACTGGAGCAGCAGGTGGAAGATCTGTGGACATTAAATAGAAAAACTGGTGTGGCCAGATGGCAGTGGTAAAATGAACTTTTTCTTATAAAATTTACTCAAAAGTGAGTTTGAGCAGAAAAAGCCTTCTGTAAAATTATATCATTTGATATAATTTAACTTCTTAATTTAATCAATGGCTATCTAACAATATAAAAATATTTAATTGTAATCATCTGATAACCTTAAACCTGCAAACAGATCTGGGTAAACTAGATATCAATGAAGATTAGGCTAAAGAGCCTTTTAAGATATCAATTTTGTTTATATGTTTATATATAATGCATTATCTCATAAACAAATAAACCAAATTTTACCAAACTTGGCACAAGTACATTATAAAATTTGAGAATTGTAATAGGTTCTCACAAAATAATCACAATAATTTCAGTATCATTATATATAAGATCTTTAAAATATATGTTTTTAATGGTAATTATATAATAATTTGGCTGAGCATTTTTATATTCATTTCTTTGATAGTTTCATAGTTTTTAGTAAGTGGTTGGTAGTTTTTAATTGTTTTATAAGTCTGTTGGGCCACCAGGGAGGAATCATTGGTGGCACAATTATCTGAAGGTAGGGCTTTGAAGTTAGCAGCCTTGGATGAGACATTCTCTATTAAAGTTAAGTAAAATAAAATAAGAGTTCTGATGAGAAGTATTTTATTTAGAATAATCTAGCACTATTTATAGTGCTTCAAAATATAAGGATAGGAATAAGGATTGTAAGGATAGGAATAGGGATTTTAAGGGTAGTGTCATGGGACCTGCAGGAAAATCCCAATTCTGGGATAGATGGGAATAGATAAAAGTGTGGATAGAGATTAGATAAGAATTTTGGAAATGTAAATATTCCCCAAATTGAGCATAATTAGGGCAAAGCTTAAATTTGGTATTCCTGTTGAAAACAAAAATTGAACTCCATTAAAAATTATTGGGCCATCTGCAAATTATGCCCTTTATATGATTATATCAATTTTCTCCCTGAACAAGGCTTTCACCTAATCCAGGGAGAATCCCAAAAATGCTCTCCCTAAGCCTTGTCCTAGAGAGTGAATTGTGACCAGAGGGTTAAAGTAAAATGGAGGGCTTAAGCCCAGGAGTGAACTGAGCCTCAGGCGTAAAGCAGACCAGGTTGGTGATGCCAGCAGTGTATAATGAGGCCACCCCAATATCATCCATGGTAAAGTTATAGACAATGGGGGTGTTATGGATTGGGGTGAATCTAGGATCTTGCTGGTAGAATTCTTTGCCCCAACAGTTGAGCGCGGCACGTTCTTAGAGGTAAGACTTAGTGGTAAAGCCTTCAGATCACTCTTTGAAGGTGGGTTCAAATTTCTCAATCTGTGATCCACTGCTAGCCATGGTATCTAGTCTTTTGAGGGGGCTGTCTTCAAGCAGCTTTCTGGTTTTAAAAATAATTTGCCTTGAGTTTGGATAACTCTAACCTAAGCTGCAAGTTTTTGATTTTGAGTGTCTTGATCTGGTCAGTTTTTTCCTGGATTCCTGACAGCAGGCCAACCAGCAGCCCCCATTTCTGGGCAACTTCCGATGGGGAGGCATTCAACTCCTCCTCTAACTGCATTAACCTTTCACACATCTTGTGTGCCATCTTGGCTATGTGGGTCTCAGCCTCTTCAAGCTTTCAGTCTAACTCATTTGTCATCTGAACCTGGCATCTCTCTATCACTGTATCCACCAATAGGTCCAGATAACATTCAAAGGGAATGCCATCATCAGTGAGCTGTGTAGTTGAGCGACCGTCCAAGCTTAGAAGCTGACCAAATGACTTTAGGATGCTGCCCCTTGAAGGTTCCAATGGGGAGGCCTCTTCCTGCAATACTGAACCACCATCTCAGGATTGGGGCGAGCAGATTCCACTCCCAATCAAAAGTGACTCATGTAACAAAGTTGGTGAGGGAAATGCAAAGTGGGCCAAAAGGTTGGCATCAGTAATGGAAGGGAAATCAGCCAGCTTTTTGAGCTTTGCTTCTTTAGGACTCTCATTTTTATTGGGATTGGCACTATCCTAATTAAAGAGTCAAACCAGGTAATATAGAATTTTTATTTTAGTAGTATCTGGTACAATCTTTGGAGGGGAGCCATCAAAGTCAGAAAGCGGTAGTGTTGCCAAAAAGGAGTCATTTAGCTTTGCTTTTTCTTGACTCTCAATGTTGCTAAGATTGGCGCTATCTGAATCTGAGGGCTGAACCAGATAATCCAGAATTTTCACTTTAGTAATTTGTGGTCCAATTTTGGGAGGGGCGCCATCAAAGTCAGAAAGTGATAGGATTATCAGAAAGGGGTTATTGAACTTTACTTTTTCAGGACCTGTTTTTGTAGGAATCAGCATTCATCTTAGCAATATCTGGTCCAATTTTTGGAGGGGTGCCATCAAAGTCAGAAAGCAGTAGTGTTGCAGAAAAAGATTCATCGAGCTTATTTCCAATGATACAAAGGTAAGTCCCAGGTATTTTGCCTGGCATTCAAATTGCATGATGCACCAATTGCTTTTGGGGCTTCCCAAAATTCCTGCAGCTTGCTGCCTTCATCAAATTTGAAAGCTAATTCTTGACTTGTTGGCCCAACTTGATTGATCCAATTGCTCAGATGATGCTCATCCAAATTGATGTTCAGCACTTTTAACTCCAAACACTCAATAAAATTTGTTCTGATTTCTTTCACTAAATCAAACCAGAAAATGACATCATTGCAGAAGATTGGGTATTGGTCACCTAAATGATTATTATTGTTAGTATTAAAATCATTTGTTGTTTTTGAATTCTGAGTATTCCAATTTGTTTGATCTTTGCTCTTTGATTGAAGAATAGGCATCAATTTGGTCAGCTTCTTTTTATATTGCTTTGCTTTAGTGAGAAGTTTAAGGAGTTTCTCCTCATAATGGAAAACCCATCCTATAGGCCAGTAGTCATTTCTCTGTGTGATATCTTCCCAAGCATCTCTTTGGTTATTGTCCCATTCTTCCTTACTATATTTTGCTTTGGTCATATAAATAAGTATTGCCTTTTTCTATCTCTTCACTTTATGATTTTGTCTATATTGCTCTTTGACATCTGTTTCAATTATTTCAGGCATATACAATAAATCAAGTAAGGGCTTGAGTTGGCCTGGTGTTTTGAACTGTATAAGACCTTCTTTTCTAGGACACATAACTCTTCTTGGTAAAATCACTTCCCATAGTTATTGCATCTTGCCCATTCCAGTGTAGGTATGCCAAAAGATCAGGGTCCAGGGTACCTACTGAGGATTGATAACTCTTATCATCCAAGGTTGAGGCTATATCCTTATGGTGAAACTCAGAAGCGACCTGGCAGGGCGCACCAATTTGTTGGCCACCAGGGAGGAATCATTGATGGCACAATCATCTGAAGGCAAGGCTTCAAAGTTAGCAGCCTTGGGCAAGACGTTCTCCATTAAAGTTAAGTAAAATAAAATAAGAGTTCTGATAAGAAGTATTTTATTTAGAATAATCTAGCACTATTTATAGTGCTTTAAAATATAAGGATAGGAATAAGGATTGTAAGGATAGGAATAGGGATTTTAAGGGTAGTGTCATGGGACCTGCAGGAAAATCCCAATTCTGGGATAGATGGGAATAGATAAAAGTGTGGATAGAGATTAGATAAGAATTTTGGAAATGTAAATATTCCCCAAATTGAGCATAATTAGGGCAAAGCTTAAATTTGGTATTCATGTTGAAAACATAAAATTGAACTCCATTTTCAAAATTATTGGGCCATCTGCAAATTATGCCCTTCATATGATTATATCAATTTTCCCCCTGAACAAGGCTTTCACCTAATTCAGGAAGAATTGTGACAAAGTCTACCAATTTATTTTAGCTAATTGATTGGTAGTTTTTAGCTGATTTGATGGGCTCAATGGTTTCAGGTAAGTGATTGATGGTTTAGTTATTTTCGGCAGGCTTATTTGATCTTGGCTAAGTGGTTGGAGGTTGGAATATTTGTAGGTTTAATGGTTTCTGAACTTAGTGATTGTTGAATGGTTGACTGTATCTAAATCGTCAGTTACTATAAAGCAAAAAACCTAAGTATATCTGAACTTGGGATTCATGGCCTAGCAATTTCACTTAATAATATTTGACTATGATGACATGGGCTTGAAGGCTTTGTTAGTTAGGTCAGACTTAAAAATAAAGTATTGACTTAATGACTTGGGCACGTGGGCTTTGTTGGTCTATGTCAAAATTAGTCTTTAATGTTGGTTGAGTTTTTGATCAAATTAATTACTAATTAGTGGTACAAATCACCTTGGTATGTGCTACTGAATGCTTGTAAAAGAGAATCAGTTCAGCTGTTTGCAAATTTTTTCTGAAATGTCACCTTGAGAATATTGGCATTATCTACACTAACCCTGAGGTCATGTGAGATGCCCTGAGTCAAAGTATTTGTAGACCCTCAAATGAACATTTTACATGTTCCTCTGGCCAAGTGCTATTGAAAATGAGACGTCATGGGTAAGATGTGGTGAACATTGAACCCTATAAATTATTTCCAGGTTGATACTAATAAAAGGCAATCAACTATTACCACTAGTTTATAGCTTAACTTTATAAGCTTTTTGTGTTTAATACTTTAAGTTGTATTAAGTTGAGTATTTACTTAGGGTCAGTAAGATCAGGGCAGCATACCATCATCCAAGTAACAACAAGAGAGACAACTTTCAAGTGCTATTAAAAGGAGTTATATCTTAACTATAGTCACCATCTGGTCTATTGTCTTCATACAATAGATGTTCAAAACTCCACCATACCACAGAAGAAGAACCAGCCATCATAGAAGACCAAAATTCAACAGTGATGACCATCTACCAGTATAAAAACTAATCCTATAGGATCATTTGGTAAAATATAAACCCAAGCAAAGTTGGGTTGCTTGGCTAGTAAGTAATATTTATTGTACTATCAATTCAACTGCCTTTTTGTAAGCTAATTTAAAAAAAAAGGTTATAAAAGGAGTATGTTTAAAAAAGGAAATTGTAGTAAGTTTTCATTTAGATATATCATATTAAAGGGTGGATATCCTGGCAGGGTAATTACTGCTTCCATTTTAGTGCAGGTTTTGTTATACACAGGTTCAAAACCTGTACTGGCTAGAAAAAAAGCTCAGTGTGGTATATTTGTTCTAAGGTTGACCTGCCTCAATTGTTATTATATCTTACCAAGTTATTATCTGTGCCATTGCTATAATAACTTTATACTATTTATAAACTTTAGAAAGGTTGTTAGAATCCAGTTGAGTAAACAGAAAAAGAATTTCTATTATACTCCTACTTTTACAACACTATGATTTTTAAAGATAATATGGTAAACTTACTTAGGATTAATTAAAAATTACCTGATAGAGAAATGATAAGGCGCTGACAAGTATAAGGCTTTAGGAGATTTTAAGCTCTGTTTTTACCCTAGTTCAGGTACTTGAAAACCCTTGATACTGAGACTGCACCAAGTTTAAGATCTTTAATGTTTTCTCATTCTTGTATATATTTAACTCTACTGCTAATATAATATAAACCTACTTTATCAATTTAGTAGCAACCATTAAATTATATAGAGAAGCATATTTAAGACTTTATAAATTAATAAAAACATATATAAGCAAAAAATTCTACCATTTTGCAAATGGATCAAAAAGAGTTGTTTATATATAGCAATCCAATAAAAATTAATAAAACACTTTGACTATCTTGTTATTAGCAACATTCTTGGCTGTGCCTTTCAATTTTTTGTTCTGATCAGATTTTCTCAATAAGCAACAACCAATTTTGGTAATAAATGTGTCTTTAAAGTCTATCATGGTTTTACCAATACCATTTATTTACCTGAAGATTAACTATTAACTATTTTCACCTTTCTTTAAGAATAATTTTAATAAAACTTTTTAGGCTAATTTATCATTTTACAGGGCAATAAATCCAAAACTGCTATTTTATTGACTTCTACAACATTGTTCTACACAAAATTTGAGGAATGATATCATATGTCTAGCAATCATTTTGGTGTAAGCCACTAGTATAACATCATCCTTAATGTTTTATTCTATTTATCACTTAAATATAATGATATCAGGCCCAGTCAAAAGTTCTGAAACTTCTCTGAAAATTTTCTTTAAAAATGGTAAAAGTTATCCTTATCTTAGATATCAAGGACTTAAAGTGGTTATCATTTCTGGATTTATCTACTTAACATAGGGTAGGTGCCAATAATTGTTTTTTCCAGCACCCAGTTGTATCTTTACTAGTTCAATGAAAAAGCAAAATTTGATCTTCTTATCATAAGATTCTTACTGTCTGCATTTATTTATGGTAAATTAAGGAAGGCACTAATGGCATCTTATCTATACAATGCTTTGTACAGCAACATACATACAAACATTAAATTTAGAGCAATATACAAACAATTCTGAGGCTAAAAGCGTACTTATTTTAAAGCATGGTTCACTTAAGCATTTCAAAATTCTAGATAACACCTCATACAATCTTTTGATATTACCATAAAATTAAGGAATCTAGGGGGTAGTAAACTACTGTTTAATTCTTATAAAGGTCCATTAGTAATGTACTACTTAAAAAATAAAGTTTGCCCTTTACTAGATATCAGAACTTCTGGACAACAAAAACTCACAATGACTGATTGTATCAATTTAATTGATTTAGCGCTAATTTTTTATAGCTGTAACTCTAATACACTTGATAAAGCAATAAATCACTACAATAGCAAACATATTTTCATCCAACATGCAAGATAGTGGTCCAAATTGATCAATTACTACATTTCTAAACAGTGCATGCAGTTTAACCTGTTTATGATCAAATTGTTTTCTGCTACTTTAAAGCAAAAAATATTATTAAAACTCCAAAGCTTTAATTATATGATATATAATAGTTTATAATAGAAACATTAATTTAATTTCTGGTATCCCATATAAAAATCTATATATACTTGTTAAATGCAAAATCTAACTCTCTTAGCTCACTTGGCTTGACATAAGGGTATAATTTTATTTGCACAATTATTTTAAGTTTTCTGTCAATTAACTTAGTACCTTATGGCATCAACTTATTACTCCTTAGATTTTTTCAGTCTCTATGGAACATGAAACTCTCATTTTGTTAATTAGTTCTACACAATTAATTTATCTTACAAACATAAAAATGAAACACTGATAATTGCTAAAATCATCTGCAATTAGGCGCTTGGTTTCTGTTCAATGTATTTTAGAAGCCATTGATTTTGCAATTATACAGCCTATTGTGCAAGGTATAAGCCTAGATCCTCCATATTCAACCAGCAAAGCAATGCATGATCCTTGATAAACTTGGACAAGTCTCCCTAAGATTGTTTTTAGTTAGAGTTTTTTCACAGCTTTAATCACAGCCAGCCATAATCACTCAGTGAACTGTAATTTTTATATTAAAAAGCTTTAAACTAATATCTAATTGGGTGGCCCACCCATCTTCCATAAGAATGTACCAAATTTTCTCTGAACCCAACGTTGTAGCATTAGTATACAGCTAAACTTTTTATAAAGTCCAGGTATAGTAAAATTATATAATTAACAAACCATTGCTTAAACCCATTAAAAACTTCACCTTTCTCTATTATTATTAAAATCTTACACCTTTGTTTAACAGGTATTTTGATGTTTGTTAACATTTTCAAAAAAGGAAATAATCTTCCTGAGATATCAGCTATACACAAAAATTTACATCTTGCATTTGGGGATTCCATCTTTATTCTAGCTTAAATAATGTACTTTTGTGTTTTATTTTTTCTTCCTACAACATGTCTAAAAATGTCACTGACTTTTCAAAAATTTACTAATGATGAGTTTGAGCTTTAATTATGATTCACTGAAGTTATGTAAACCTCAAATAGACGTTTTTCTTTTCTAATAAAAGTCTGATAAAATTGTATTACAGTAGAGATAAAATAATACTCTGGACATATTTAACTTTTTAAACAAGCAATCACTTACTTTTCTGGAAAATAGTGAGTACATTGTACAATCATTGGGCCTACACATTCTTTTAGAAACCCATGTCTTATTAGGGTGCATCATTTGAACAGCAGTGTAAATCTTTATGTCAAAATACCTGATTAACTTCATGATAAATTATTTTCTTTACCCAAAACTTCTTCACCACATCCTTGATACATAAAACAGTCAAAAATCTTTCATTAAAATCTTTTTTAAAATACCAAAAGTTTATCATGAGTCTGTGGACTCCATATTGTTTCAATGAAACTAAGAGGTGATACCTAGAGAATTTATGATTGATTGAAAAACCTTGTCCCAAAAGATATATAAGTCTCAATCAAAACTACTATTTCTAAGATATTTATTAAAGCTTTAAATTAAACAAGATACTTGTGTTATGTCCACCTTATAAATTCAATCTTTTTTTGAGCCTATATTGGTTAGCCTTAAAATAAAAAAGCTATTAAACCTATTTAGAAACACTTGAGCTTTCCAAAAACTATAATTTTTGGCACATTATCATACCTATCTTGTTTAGTAACCCAACAGTGTACACCAAGTATTTTTATACTCACTGAATCTTTAATTTTCTACTACTTGCCTTTTATATCAAGACTAGCTGTATCTGGCCACGCGTTGCTGTGGCTTAGTTTGGTTAAATGGAAAATAAAAAAAGAGAAAGCATACATTTCTAATAGTGCAGTTACCCGGCATTGCTCAGGTTTATTATGAGCTCACATTAACAGTCTAAAGGCTGCGCCAGCACTATGCTTGAGCCACTCAGGCTAACAGCTTTGCTGTTGCCCTCATGGCTGGTGAGCTGGTTATCCTAATCTACTTAACAAGCCATAATAATCTACTTAAAACTCTAACGTTTTTATTTAGCATTGGGTGAGAAATTTGGGGAAATATTTGATAATATTCACCAAATTTCACCTACTCACTCAAATAGATTGAATTCATCAGACTTGAAGGGTTCAGATGTCAGTCAGTATGTCAGTCAGTGAATGTGTTTTATTAATTACTAGCCGATTTACCCATGCTTCACTATGGTGTCTAAAAATTTCAGTTTTTCAATTTATTAATTTAGATTTTATATTATAGATAAACAAAACCACTCAGCCAAATCTAATTGCTCAATCGAATCAACCAAAAACCACTCAGGTAAACCTAACTGAACATATCAAATCAACCAATAACTAATCACCCCTCAAAGCTAAACTGTCCTATCGATTCAAACAAAAGCCATCAACCACTCGGCCAAACAAAATAAACTATCAAATCAATCAAATAACACCAACTGCTACCCGAAACATCTCTTTATACTTAAAATCATTGAGTATGTGACATATCTTCCAAACTACTAAATCAACTTCTACTTGACTTGCCAAAAGTATATTATTAATTAAGTGAACCAAATTAGACAAGTTTTTAAAATATATAAACCTAACATCCAGATACATGTCTTCGCTAAGGTATTTAGTTTATCAGATGATAAGCTCACATTGTAGCCTATAGGCTGTGCCAGCACTACTCTCGAGCCATTCGGACTAACAGCTTCACTGTTGCCCTCGTGGCTTGAGAGTATCTAGCACAGCCTATAGGCTATGTCAGTATGAGCTATTAATAAGCCCAAGCAACGCCGGGTAAATTTCTACTTAAAAATTTTCACTGGCTGACTGACTGACATCTGAAACCTTCGAGTCTGATAGAGTCAATCTAATTGGGTGTGTGGATGATAATTGGCGAATCTTATCGATCCTGAAATTATCGAGTCTGATGGGTTCAATCTATTTGGGCGAGTGGGTGAGAATTGACAAATATTATTGAATAATTCACCAAATTGCTCACCTGAAGCTAATCGAGTCTGATGGTTAACCTATTTGGGTGAGTGGGTGTGAATTGGCAAGTAAGATCGAATCTGAAATTATCAAGCCTGATAGGTTCAATCTATTTAGGTGAGTGGGTGAGAATTGGTGAATATTATCTAATAATTCACAAATTGCTCACCTGAAACTCAACAAGATCAATATTAGAGTTTAAGTAGATTGAGTAGTTAGGATAATCAGCTCACCAGCCACGAGAGCAACAGCGAAGCTATTAGTTCGAGTGGCTCAAGAGTAGTGCTGGCACAGCCTATAGGCTACAATGTGAGCTTATCATCTGATAAACTAAACACCTTAGCGGAGCACATGTATTTGGATGTTAGGTTTATATATTTTAAAAACCTGCCTAATTTGGTTCACCTAATTAATAAAATACTTTTGGCAAGTTAACCCTTTCAATCATTCGACGCATATATGCGTCCAAAAACTGAGGGGTATGTAAATCTAAAAACGCATATATGCGTCCAAAAAATGAGATTTACATATATTTATTTCAAAATTTGTCGAATATTCGTGTTACGGACAGGACTAAATTTACCGAAAATTTATGTTACGAACAAAGACCAAATCTACTAGATATTTATGTTACGGACAAGAACCAAAATGATTACAAAAAGAGTGAACGCCGGCTAAGAAATTCGTGCCAAATTTAAGGCCAAAAAAACGGATGATTTTTTTGTAAATGACTGAAAGGGTTAAGTAGAAGTTGATTTAGTAGTTTGAAAGATGTCACAGAATGATTTTAAATATAGAAATGTTTTGGGTAGCAGTTTGGTATCATTTCATTGATTTGATAGGTTATTTTGTTTGGCCGAGTGGTTGATGGCTTTTGTTTGAATCGATAGGACACAGTTTAGCTTTGAGGGGTGATTAGTTATTGGTTGATTTGATATGTTCAGTTAGGTTTACCTGAGTGGTTTTTGGTTGATTCGATTGAGCAATTAGATTTGGCTGAGTGGTTTTGTTTATCTATAATATAAAATCTAAATTAATAAATTGTGTATCACATCGATGAATCCCCCTTGGGTTGGGACCATCTAGTAATAAAAAAATAAATTGTGTATCTGACAATTTTATAGACACCGTAGTAAAAAGCACGGGTAAATCAGCTAGTCTATTTAATAAAAGAATTTCATTGACATACTCACTGACTGACTGACTGAATCAGAAACCTTCGAGTCTGATAGGGTCAATCTATTTGGGTGAGTAGGTGAGAATCGGCGAATCTTATCGAATCTGAAATTATCGAGCCTAATGGGTTCAATCTATTTGGGCGAGTGGGTGAGAATTGACAAATATTATTGAATAATTCACCAAATTGCTCACCTGAAGCTAATCGAGTCTGATGGTTAACCTATTTGGGTGAGTGGGTGAGAATTGGTAAATAAGATCGAATCTGAAATAATCGAGCCTGATAGGTTCAATCTATTTGGGCGAGTGGGTGAGAATTGACAAATATTATCTAATATTCTCTAAATTGCTCACCTGAAACTCAGCAAGATCAGTATTAGAGTTTAAGTAGATTAGTTAGGATTTTCAGCTCACCAGCCATGAGGGCAACAGCAAAGCTGTTAGTTCGAGTGGCTCAAGAGTAGTGCCGGCACAGCCTAAGGCTACAATGTGAGTTTATCATCATCTGATAAAACTAAATACCGTAGTGAAGCACGGGTAAATCGACTAGTTCAATATATTTGCCAAGTCTCACCCACTTGCTCAAATAGATTGGACTTATCATACTCGATTAGATTAGTTTTGGGAGAGAAATTTGGTGAATTATTCGATATATTCCCCAGTTTTCACCCACTCACCCAAGTTAGATTGAACCCATCAGACTCAAAGGTTTCAGATGTCATTCAGTCATTCAGTACATCATTCAGTGAATGTGTTTTATTAAGTAGATAGGGTATCAATATTATATACTAGAACCACTTTTGAATTTTCACAGTATCCTAAACAATAAACCCAGTTAGTTCTCAGGCTCACATTCTTGAACTCCAACACAGCTATAAATTTTTCAAAAAAAGCTTTAGGTGGTATCTTCACACTTTAATTGAGACTGCATGGCATTTAATTCACCTGAAATTAGAGGGAGCCCTTCCTATGCTTTCATGGAGGAAGGGAAAACTAATCTCTTTGATTTTAAGCATGTATTGTAAAGAATAAATGTACTATTAAGATTTCCTTATCCAAGTCAATATTTTCAAGTGATTTATTCATTACTTGGAAGGGTGGAATTCTGGTAGCTCAACAGTATTACATTTCTTTGAGTAAAGTAAAATTTCACCAAACTCCCAAATTAATTATTTGGTTTATTTGAGGTAAGCCAACCAAGGGATAGGCATTATAAAAAGAAATCAATAATTAAAACAAAAGAATATAATGGACTGTAATTCTCAAGTGAGCAAAATAACACCAAAACCAATTAAATAAAAATGACCAGGCTGGCCATGGCAAACTGCTAGCTGACTATGGTGTAGGGGGAGGGGGATCTAGAAGATTCATTGGTGGCATCATCTGCATAAAAAAGGTGTGGTCCAGGAGGAAGGGAAGGGTGTGGGGGCATCCGCTGAATGTAGTTTGATATCTTCTAAGGGAGGGCTGAGGAAGACCCTTTATGTGTAATAAATAGAACTGGCCATGTTACATTCACCATATGCCTTATTATTGGTGCTGTTAATCAATGCCAAAATAAGGTAAAGCTAATTTAAATTAAAGATAGTTTGTTAAAGGTGGATGCTACCAATGCATCCTTAACCTCTAAATTTAGGCAAACCTTAAGTACAGAAAAAGAATGATAGGTAATCAAAGATGTAAACCCCCAAAGTAACTTTTCTTTATAAAATGTAGTAAAGTAGTTTGGGACTATTTATGGAATTTTCTATAGTTACAAATGTGGCAAGAAAAAGACAGAAAAATCAGGGAGAGCCAATGACCTGAGAACTCAAGGTTTTGTTCTCATAAAAAGTCCTTGTCACACACCAGATACCAAGTAAGCCATGAGGTTCAAGAAGCTGATAAAATTTAAAATTCTGCACTGAGGTTCATAATGACATGGCCTTGACCTTTAAAGGTCGCTCTTTGGGGAGCCCCTGGCCATACTTTAGGTTCTTTCAAGACTAAAATTATTTTGGGAAGGGCACAGCCCTAGTGCTGAGCTGACCTCAGTTGAAAATTCCCCAGGCATTTTTACTCTGAATTTTGATATTTGAATTCTGAATTAAAATGTGATGATTGATTAACCCATATTGTCACATTAGATTGCAATAAAAGGTTTTAATATTGGTTGTATGATCATGTTTAACTTTAATATGGACTTATGGGAACTTGACAAAGAAGGAAATGTTTGTACAGTTAATCTCAGATTTGGTGTTATAGGCCACTGCCACAACATTCAGAATTGACTCATGGGCATATTTGTGTAATTGAGGAGGTCATGCTTACTTGCAGCAGCAAGGTAAGCTGGGAGTGTTGGGAAAGAAGACCCTCTGCAAGCATTGCTACAGACATAGATACAGCTTTATGGAGATGATGACAGTTGAGCAAGAGAAGCTGCTTCAACAGCAAGTTGATGTCTGGATTATAAGGGAACATCATATGTTTGGGGGCACAAATATGAGGGATAATTATGCATTATAATATGAATTTAAAAGTTATAAAAGGTGAATTTTGGATGCTAAATGAGATCCCTCAATTCAGAAACCTTGGCCATAAGGCTCAGGGATTCTGCTTAGATAAATTGGGCCTTAGCATAAGGATGAGGTTGAACAAACAAATTGGAAGGTGCTTGGGAGCAAAATGTTGTTCCAAGCTATTCCTGATTAGCTGGATGGTGAAATGTTTGGTGAGACTGGTTGAAGATACAGGAGTAAGGGGTTTGGGGGTGTTGGCCCAATGACTGAACAGGCGGTGGGGGTACTGGCAGTAAGGTACCCCAAGTATATTCCACTGGAGTAGTTTTGTCATCAGAGTTGGCATTGGAAGCATCTGTGGTCAAAGCTGACAAGATTTTTGAAGTGGTCCAAAGTAAAAATACAGGTCAAATCTGGCGTCCATTGTCAATGTGCGCTTAGAAGATATGGTCAGGTGCTTATGCAACATGGGCCTTCAGTGGAAGTTTTTTGACAATTTGTGAATGGAAGGGGGTGATAGTAGCAGTAGCAAGGGGAGCCGCAAGGCGCTCAGCACTGCTAGGGACAGTAAAGTGGATGATGGGGTTTAAGCCATAGACTGAGAGCTCCAACATTAACTTGTTATACAGCACATGGGGTGGAATGTGAGATGGGAGGTTGGAGAAACTCAACACCATCATGGTATCAGTGGGTAGGAAAGTACAAGTTCTGAAAATGAGAGTATTTTTATAAATTATCTTGGTTTTTGCTTCCATGGAGGCTTCCTCATCAGAGGAGAAAAAAGAATCAAAAAGCCCTTAAGCAGAAGTCATTAAACTCTTATAGCACAAAAGTGGTTTTAGAAAGCTCAATTATTGACTTGTAGGCGTCCAAGAACAATTGCCCATAGTCAACTTAGAGGCAAAATTGGATACCTAAATGAGGGATGGTGAGAGGGTGGGGGCAATTTGGGTGATTACATGCTAGATGGAGTGATAAGTCCCATAGGGGGAAATAACTGTTATTTGGAATATTTGGACTAGTCATACTAGCCTAAATGCGTTTTCCAGAGTGGCAGAAAACGCTAATAAGAGTTTAGCCACCGACTCATACTGGAGCAGTAGGAAGTGAAGCTGCAGACATCAGGGTGAAATGGTAAGTCAATGGATCAGAGTAGTTTATTTTTAACTTTAATTTAGTTATGCTTTAAGTTTTGTGTGCCTCTTAGGGCACCCAGTGCAGGCAACTTTGCAGGATGAAACCTGGGGTACTATCCCTGCTGCACTGGGGCTGCGCAAATCTAAGCATCACTGAAGTGGGCTTGACCATAGGTGGGGTGGCTTGCACCACCCCAAAACTGACATATTTCTCCCTGTTTGGTGTATTGAGAAGCAAAGGCTACCCAACTAGTTCAGAGATATTCCTCCCAATCCTTACTGCAAGGAATGAGACCAGAATGACCCCCAAGTTGGACTTACTTGAGGAAAAGAGGATTGCCATAGCTTTCTACAGCTATTTCTAGCCATTGCTTAACTATGGACAGGGAGCTTGTTGCCTGGATTTCTTCTGAAGGGAAGCAACGCTGGTTTCTGGCAAGCCATAGACCATACATCACCTCCTCCCATATTGTGCACCAGACCCTGAACCCCTCCTTATTTGCAAGCAGACTTGGTGGGGCATATGCAGTCAGGACCTCTAGCCATGTGAGATGACCAGAGGATAACTTGCACACTGATTGGTACGCTTCATACCATTGAAGAACATTACTCCACACAGAATCCGCTGCTGGACACTCTGTGAAGATGTTCTTTGCCATCTCCTCATCTCCGCACACCTTGCAGGCATACAGATGGTCATCCTCCTTATGCTTACTCCACTTATGCAGAGTCGCCCCAGTGACCAAGATGTTAATGTAGAGTTGGGTGAGAAAGTTTTGAACTATTGTAGACCAGCATCCCTTAACCCTCCTCCCCACAGGTCCATCAGGCCAGGTCACATTTTGCAAGTGATCTGGGACAAGTATGTTGAGCAAAGCTCTCTGTCTTGTAACTTTTGGAACCTGGCAGTTGAGAAATCTGAGAGGCAGACAAAGCTACCTCCCCCCACCTTGAGCCAGTCCTGAAGGATGAAGAGGCTTTCCCATTTGGGGTATCTCCAGCTTTCTCTTCCTCATGGGAACACCTGCCAATCCTACCCTTACAACCTTCTAAACAGGCTTACCCAGCCTCTAAGGCATCCAGAGAAGGAATTGCTTCCCTCCAGCAAGAAGGAAGTTCAGTTGCTACCACAACATCCCATGCCTTCCTTACCAGCACCTTGGAGGCACTGGCACCATTATTAGCTGCTTCTACCTAAGCTCACTTCAGCCATCGCCATCAAGGAGGTCCCCCCAGTGAACTGCCCCAATAAAGTGCTTGAAGGCCTTGTGCAGAAGAGGTTCCATCTTCAGTCCCCAAGCTCCTCCCCAAAGGGGAATTGTCCAGATCCTTTTGATGGTCCACTCTCCACCTTTAATCTACCCTTGCTGCCCGCCCAAGCTCTAAAGTAATCCTTTCAGTAGCCTGGTAGGTTCCCCGCGCTTGGAATGGCCCCTTGATTGATGCCCCAGCTAACACCAAGATCCTTGTTCAAACTGTTCTTGCAAGCCTTAGAGAGGTAGTCCTCCAATATTGGAGCCCAACAAATGGATTTTCCCTCCCAAGCGACTTGTGCAATCCATTTCAGCTGCAGTGCTTTGATCATAATCCTAAAGTTAATCAGACCAATGCCCCCTTCTTCACCTCCTGACACAAGTTAGAGAAACTGGTTTTTGATGCTCACCCTTGCCAAATGAACTGGATGATTGAACTCTGTATTCTTTTGATGGAAGATGCCAGCAGTGGAACAAATCCAGCAATGTACCATAGTCTGGAAAGAATAAAAGTGTTCATGACAATGGCTCTGCCCCAATAAGATAAGTTGAGCCATTTCCACTTCCAAGCCACTTTTTTAAGGTCCGCTTCAAGTTTGAGCCAAATTTCATGTGGCAACGCCCACCCAGGGATGGGACACCTGAGGTATAGAGACTCCTCCCCTGTTGCCATCCAGGGGATTGAGCTCTTTGGTGCCACACCCAACGTCGTCATTCTGTCAAAGGGCCAAGCCCTGGATTTTGATAGATTGTCCTTTGCGTTGCTTGCATTCTGGTACATTTTCAGAATGTTCATCACCACCTTCTCCTCCTCCTCTGACGAAACATGCATCCACATATCATCTGCAAACATTTAATGAGAGTACTCCTTGCCGTTGATGGTAAGTTTTCTCCAGTCTGACTTTCTGAGAGCCACTGAAAGAGTCTCTATTGCAAGAACAAACAACAAGAGAGATAGAGGGTCTCCCTGACACACGCCCCTACACACTTTAAAAGGGTGGGAGAGGACCCCATTGATATTGAAAACCAATGAGGCTTCCCCATAAATCGCTTTAAGCAGTCTCAACAAGTGCCCTTTGATTCTACCCCACTTAACACTTCCCAAAGAAACTCATGATTTACTTGATAATACGCCTTCTCTTGATCAAGAAACAGTTATCACCCCCTCTTGTCATACTGTTTACTTGCCCACTCTTCTATCAGGTGAAGCAGCATCAAATTATCAGTAATTGAGCGTCCTGGGATAAACCCATTCTACTTTTTCCAACAACGTCTGCCACAACCACCTTTAGTCGATTGGTTAGGATCTTCATTAAGATCTTATAGTCAACATTAAGCAGAGTCAAAGGCCAATAGTTCCCCATGAGGTAGGGATCACCCTTCTTATACAACACCACCACCACACCTTTTGAAAATGCCAGCTCAATTGTATCAGAGGCTATGAGTTGTTTTTAAAGCTCAGCAAGCATCTCATACATTTCTGCCCAAAATATCTTGTAGAGCTCCAAGATTAACTTATCCTCCCTGGGAGCCTTGTCATTATTGCCTTTGCGGATAGCGTCCAACACATCTGGTTTGTGGATCCTGCTACATAGGTGCAGCTGAGTCTCCTTTGGCAGTACTCCTAATCCGCTTGTGAGTACTTTGGATGCCTCTGGGTCATTCTCAGAGGGTCCATAAAGGTCCTCATAGTAGGATTTGGCCACCTCAGACATTTGAGCTGCATCCTTCACCTCAACTCCCTCATCACAAAGTGACAAGGTCCTTACCAAAGGTCTGAATGCCCTTACTGCCTTGCAGAGTAGGGTCACATTACTGTTAGATTCCTCATCCCACCTAGAAATCCTTTATTTGAGGCGATCCACCATGAAGGCTTCAATTGATTTTACATACAATTCAGCCTTGGCCATGTAGGCAGATGCCCCCATGACCGCATCCTGCTACAGGTACTCTCAAAGCTTCTCTAAGGTTTCATACCTCAAACGCATGTCCCCAAGCTGCCTTCCAAAGATTTCACAAGCCATCTTGAGATCAGCCTTCATCTGCAACCATTTTACTGGCACATCTGGCTTCCCCACAATATGGCTTCTCCACCACCTCACCTTCTTCCCATAATATCCTGAATTTGGACTCCACTTTAGAAGTTCAGGGTTCAGTTTCCAGATCCCTTTCCCCGCAGAAGCAAACTTGAGGGTCACTGATCTGCAGTTCAAGGGCCTGTGGTCTGAAGCGCCTGGTTCATGATTCTGAAGGATCATCTTGCAGTGACCCAGGAGAGACTGTGGTACTGACATAAGGTCAATGTGGGAGAAATGATCCCCCTGGATGTGAGTCCACCCAGTCACCCCCCTCCTCACCACGGCCTGCTCTCCACACATCCAGTAGGCAAAAGTAAATCATTAAACTGGCCAACTCGTGGGCTATAGGATCAGAACTTCAGTTTTCCTGAAGCCCCAACCCTGCCATCCCTAAAGCAGACACAGTTCATGTCTCCCCACAGCACTAATGACCCCCTGATGCCTTCCTCCTAGATTCTCAGGATGACCTTCTGGAAGAAGGACTTCCATTCAGATCCAGAATTGGGCACATAAATGCCAATAAACCAAATTGATTCCTCTCCAAACAGTGACATTACTGCCACTTCTCTTCCAGAAACCAATACCCTTTTATCCAACACCTTGACCTTGTCCGCCCACCAGACCAAAATACCCCCTTTGGTTTCTCCCCCTCCCTCTTTCCCTCCCCTAAGGGTGAGTCCAAGTTTGGTTGATCCACCAAATAAGAGTAAAATGATTGTTTTAGAGGAAACTGAAAAGCTCAATCCTCTTCCACCCCAGGTTTGGACTTAGTCTCAGTGAGGAAGCCAATATATATCCCATGTTGTTGCAATCGGAGTTTTATCTGCTGCCACTGCTTGAGTCCATTCAGACCCCGCGTGTTAGCAAATTCAACCCTGATCACCATAGGTTTGAAACTGAAGAGGCTTTGGTGTCAGGATTTGGGGGGTCCCCATCCTCTTCCACCTCAGCTGGTTTAGCGGGACCACGTTTATTCCTCCACTTTCCAGTAATAGACTGGTCAAGGGGTTATGGCTGCTCAGTCACAACAGCCTCCAGAATCTTAACATCAATAGGGTCCTCAATAGACCCCTCCACTTTGGTTGGAGGCACTGGATTAGAAGGCATTGGACCACTATTGCTAGCAGGCAACACCTCCCTCACCTCCGCCTCTTCCCCTACAGGCCTCATGCGCTCCGTCCCACCCACATCCCTAATGGTTGCTCACCTCTTATGCGATTAATGATGGAAGAACCCCATCTGTTTGGGAGGCGACCATTTTCAAAATGTCCTTTGTGGATTGGGACAAAGCGCCACTAAGCTCTATTTGGAGTCTGTCTGCTTCCCTCGCCTTCTGGGAATGCTTTAAATCCTTGTTGGCCTTTCTGGCACCTTTAAGCACCTCAGTCACTGCTCCAAACTGGTGTTGCCAGCCGCCGCCACCTCCTTTGCTTTGGCTGACAACTCAGTTAGCTTCTCCAAAGCCTTCTGGAGAGCCCACTTCTCTTTCTCAGAGGGCACCATTGCTGGCACCCCTGCGCTAGGCCTTCTAGGCTTGGCCACTGCCACATAAGGTTGAGCCTGAGGACATTTGATTCTGAAAAGCCCCTTTGCATCACACAAGAAGCACCTGTCCAGCGGTACTACAGGGACACTCCATGTCCCCACAGTGACTGAAAGAGGTAACTCCCTGTATGATTTCAAAAGTTCAACCTTCAAAACCCAGTTTCCAAATCCTACGCTGAACTTTTTCAAGCTACCATCCTTCTGAATCAAGTTCTTTACCAGCTTGTTCTCTTTAAAGGAGATCACTCTGCCAAAGCCTTTCAGCAGAGACATCATGGCCCCTCTAGTGATCACAAGTGGTACATACCTAAGAATGTACATTTGATCTTAGTGCCAATGTCAAGAAATACGGCCTCCTCACTATTCATTCTCAAACTGGCAGCCAAAAACTGTTTCTTTTTAAGCTTAGAATGGAAGGTCATAAGTTTCAACCCAGAAGCAAACGTGAAATATGGAGTGGGGCGAACTTGCACACCTCAATCACCCTGACCATGAGCATCTCCTTTGACCACCCAATCTTCACTTCCATGGTGTGAACCCTCTTGAGGCTCTCCACCATGCTCTCCGTCAGATCCTTGGAGGGTCCAGAGTTCCACGCTTTGAAAATCTTGGTTCCAACATTAAATCCATTAGCATCCACCACTGCAAAGAAGACCAAAGCTTCTGTGCAGCAGAGGCCACCCCTGCTATTGATTTGTTAATGGAGTTGGTCTCTCCAGTTTGTTTTTGTGACAAAGTTTGCTCTCTGGGTCCTTTTTGTGTGGAAACCATCATAGCCCTTTCATGTCAGTCCATCAATTTGGTACGTGAGTGCTCTTGCCTTTTGCTGTACCACTGTAAGCCCACATAAGCTACTGGCTGCTATCCAGGTTCAGGCCAATCTAGAAAACCATGATGATTATTGTAGACAGGTGAGCTGAAGCCCAGCCAATAAGGATTCACCTACCCTTGTCACTAAGACCTGCTTTTGCAGCACCCTGCCTTGTAGGGAAGTAGTGTGAAAAACAATACGCCCAACCTTTGCCTCCCCCTTCCTGCCCATATTCACCCCAAAGGATAGTGGAAGCACCCTCAAGAACAGGTTGGGTTGCAGTCATTAGCTTCCATCCCACAACCCATCCAGGCCACTACAGGACCCTTCTAGGGTGCCTCTCTGGGTTCTGGTGTTGGCTACTCACCCGTGTTTCCACAAGCTTTCCTTGATAATTCCACGTGAAGGCCCCAGCTTACCCTATCTAGTTCCCAATTTAGCTATTCTTATAAATGAAATTTAATGGAAAGAAAAGTTCCTCCAAATTTAGTTGTGTTTTAATGAACACTTATAAATCTTACTATCCAAAATTACAGCTGGTGCAGTCAGCTCCATATATTTAAATTGTAGTAATAATGCCAACTATTCTCCTGAAGCACGTGTGACATCAGCCCATGTTAGGATTTTATGAACACATCATCCAACCCAAACAAATTACAATACAGTCTGCTTTTCTCACTAGGTGATCTACTTTAGTGGATGAGTTATCATAGGAAATGGTAACTAAGTTGGTAGTTTTTTCTAACGGAAGATTAGCTAATCTGCCAAAATTCAATTCTGCTGGATTACTTATATTTCATTGGGATGATACCAAAAATGCATATACTATAAAGTTCAATTGCCAATTTAATTATAGATAATTAACTATACTAGCCAATCAAAGCTTTCACCAATAAACTCAGAGATTTTTATCAGTTGCTGAAGCATTTACATTGTTTATGGTAGCAACTTGTAGGTTAGCCTAGTTAGTTCAACCCTCTGAGCTCACATTTCTAATTGGCAGCAAAACCTGACAGAGGGAAAAATCCATGTAGGGAATGACTTAAGAGGGTAATCCATCTGCGACAGCTGCCATCTCCCACAGGAGGTATTAATATAAGAGTTTGGCGCCAGATTCCTTATAAACTCTCTTGATATTAAGTAAATAAAGCAGAAAATTTAAAGACTTGAATATTAAACTGTTATAAATTTATTTTACTATGTACCCTAAATATCATATATGAAGGATCAGATATCTTCTAGTTTAATTTTGCTTGTGAAGTTCTCCGCAACTAATATGAGAAGAGAGGAAGAATTAAAGGGAGATGATTACCTTGTTGTTTTAGAGTTATTAGAGTACCTTCTAAGGACAGAAGGCAGAGCGTTAACACCAGTCAAGGGTTGAAGACAGTAATAAAGTTGGTTTAGGAATTTCAACTAGGATAATAATCTCCTTACTATTGTCAACCCAATTAATTATATCAATTATCTACTTCAAAGCACACATCAGAACCTGTGCAGTAGACTTGAGAGCTACAACGAGCAATCCAGCTCAAAAATTTACATTTGGTTCTCATTACATGAGTAAAACCTGTGACCCTGGCGTTATCAGCACTATGTTATTTGAAAGCAAACTCAAGAAGTTGTGGACAGACTTTAATACCATTATCAAGAATGTGCTGAACTTGGCGTCACAAGCCAAATTTTATAATTTGGCGGAATGTGTGACAGAAGCAAGGAGGAAATTGAACAAGTCAGAAAAGTTAATACCAAACTCTATGGAAAAGTAACTTTAATGAAATGGAAGGAGACTGAATTGATCAAAGAGATACTATTTTTAAAATTGAATGAGAAGTGGATAGAGAATGCTTCCGCTGGATTCATGATATGGCGTGGATTCTACAGTTCTTGGAAGAACTCAAAAATCACAAGTGTGACTGTGCCCAGATGGAGGTGAATGAAGCCATTAACGAGATGCATGGAAATCCTGTGAGGAAAGTAAAAACCCCAAAGAATATTATTGGAGCTTTCTCTGCAATTTTGGAGGAATCCCAAAATTAAGCCTATCATTAGAAGGTCACCTAGCAGGAATCTCCTGCCACCAGAGGAACAGAAGAATTTTGAAGGAAACTAAACAAAGTTAGCTGGGGAATCCTCAGGGTGCAACTGGAGAAAGCTCATGGAAGCATGGATGAGTAGCAAACACCAGAACCTAGAGAGGTGCACTGGTTGGGTCTGAGTGGCCTGAAAGGGGTGTAGAATGGTAGTGATGACTGTGAAACCTGTTCTTGCGGATGTCTACCACTCACTGAGTGGAGAATAGGGGCAGAAAGGGGATTAAGGGTTAGCAATGGTGCCTGTCAAACCGCTTTCCAACAAAGCTAAGGTTGTGTGGGTGCAGACCCAGGATAAGGGAGGGACAATCCTGGTTGTCTGTGCATAAGTGCACCTCCTGCAATAAATGCAGCAGTTTGCTAAGTTGACCTGAAGTTTGGCTAGATGTCAGTTCATTCAGCATGAGCTAGCTGGTGAAAAAGTGCTCATGCAAGAAAATAACAAATGATCTTAAAAAACTACAAGACTTCCTGGAAAAAGGGGCTGGATAGCACAGCTCCACTAAAAAAGCAGGTGAAAAAGGGAAGGGCTTTGGCTTCTCCCCCTCAGGGACCTTAAACCTGGGGGTCGTTGGGCCTTGTCTTCTGCAAGGGAGATGAGAGTCATATTGCCTGTCTTGGCTGGTGCAGACGGTCTGCCCAGTACTTAAACAGAGTGTTCATATGTCATTTTGGGGTAGTGCAAGCTACATCCTAATCACAATCAGGTCTACATTTGGCGGTGCTCAGATTCACACAGCCCTAGTGCGGTGGTGGCAGTACCCCAAGACTTCATACTGAAAAGTTGCCTGCACTAGGAATCCTTCAGGGCTTTTAAAATTTTAAAGAGGGATTTTTTAAGTACACCAAAATTACATAAATTCCACCAGGATAATGCATCAGCATTTTTCTGCTTGTTTTAAAAAGACAACTTTTGGATTTGGGTATTGATAGAAAGAAGTATGTGCGATGAACTGCTTAGACACTGACTGTCAAAATCTAAAGTCTGTCCATCTCAATGGGGGATAATTGGACATACAGTGATTCTAAAGAAGCCATAATGACTAAGTTTGGTAGTCCATATGTGGGTGGCCAACTGTAAACAGGATTTTATAAGAATTCAGTTTAGAAAGGATGAAACATTAGCAGCTTTCACCAACCAATTTTACCAGGAATCACAAATCCTATCTGGTGAAAAAATTCCACAGATTCTGATTCACATATAGCAATGCAAGTGGCGTTTGTCCCTACAGAGACTGCATCACACTATGGCATCAGCGCTGGTAAATCAAAATTCCACATTGCAGGTGGTGGATCATCTTAAAGATTCTAGGAGCAACATTTTAAGCAACCAATCAAACCTTTAAAGACAATCTCACAAGAACTTGGAACATAATAAATCTGTTGAGCAAAATAATTAACAACAGAATTAGGTAATAATGGGAGATTAGCCCAAAAAGGGCAAAAATGATCAGATAAAACACAAATCTGCTTCTACCAATGTGGAAACCTTGTGCATGTAGTCACTTAATGTCAGTATAAGGAGCCTAGAGAGCAAATTAATTTGGAACAGACTAAAGAAAAGGAAACTGGCCAAGATTTGGGAAAGAGGACCTGTAGTATAGATATGTAACAATCAACAATGCTATCAAACCTGTTCCTCCTGATATTTTTACTGAAGACCTAGATATTTCAGATCTATTTGTAGATGAAGATGCACTTGATCCACTCTACCAGGTGTTTAATTTAGATTTAAATGCAGTTAACCAAGCAAAGGTGAAGGGGATAGGCCCCTAAAGTTTGTAAAAGAAGTTTCTTGGCCATACACTTGTCATTTAGATAAAAGAACAGAACTGCTGAAAGCACAAAAGAACTACTCAAGTTAAAACTTGATGAAGTGAACATTCTCTCCCTATTAGTGCGCTCAAGAGTTACTTTCCTGATTTTCCCACATAATTAATTCATACTTTAATTGAGTGAATAATGCCATGATTCACTCATTAAACACTTCGTTGCAATACTCTGAGTGTACATATGCAGACATTATAGCCAAGGAAGTAAAGTACGGGTGATAATTGGCAGTGGTGCACCCATAAATATCATATCAACAAAGTTTGTGAAAGGAATGAAGATTTTTCCAGATTTAGAGCACCAGAAAGAATATGGAACCACCAGACTGTATACAATATCTTGTGGAGCATGTAATGAAATACTGCTTTGGTTCAGGTCAATGGTGGTATTAGCGCCTGCAATAGTGTTGGCAAATCAAAAATATGACAAACTCATTGGGATGGAATTCCTGATAGATTATGGTGTCAAAATGCAATTTTGAGGAGAATGCCCTAACAATTTTGGGTCAAACCCTGCCCTTGTTATATAAGCAGAGAGGAGAAACTCCATTAGTGAAAAGATTAATTTGCAAATTTAACCTATAATGACGGAATAATTCCCAGCCAGTACAAGTTGGTTGGATGAAGAAGGGAAATTCTGGAGGAGATTCTCATAAACCGTGGGATACCATTGAGGACAAAAACGATGAATACCATTATTCTGGGAACGCAAATCATAGTTAACACAGTGTTAACAATAGAATTTCTAGAACAAAATATATGGAGAAGTTGTCACACCAGAAATTAATTGAGAATGGAGCCTTGGGTAGCGCTAGGAAATATAATTCTAGGTCACAACAATATACAAGTACTACTAGCCAACCTGAGTAAAAAAAGCTGATATAAGTAAAAAACTAAGTCATCACATCAGTAATTTAATCCCAATGTTGATCAGAAAAAATCATGACTTAGGACGTTAACAGAGATGAAATTACTGGAACATGCTTCTAAAAGCGTTAATGTACTGGTCAATCATGAGCAACTGGCTGAGTTATCAAAACATCAGCAAGAAGAAGTGCTACAAATATTTGAAAACTTATCTGGGTGATATTTGCCCAGGACAACCATGACCTTGGATGCACTAAAATGTGATCCATAAGGTCAACACTGGGGATTATCCTCTGATACAAATGCGACCTGTATGCCAGTTCAAGTCTGCTGAAGCAGTACTTAGTGAAGAAATTAGAATGTTAATCAAGCATGGGATTCTTGTATTGTTCCTAAGTCCATGTACAAGTCTGATCATTATTGTAAAGAAAAAGGATGGATCAAATCATGCGGTAAATGATCACTTATGGTTAAATAAACCACCTAAAAGGATTTGCATCTTCTGCTGAGGATCAATAACGCACTTTATTGTCTAGGGAAAGCAAGTATTTATAGCAATTTTTGTTCTCAGAATATTGATCTGATAGATTTGCCAAAAGAAGATCAAGAGAAATGTGCAGTAATCAATGTACAAGGATTATACCAGCTAACAAGAATGCCACAGGAATTGTGTAATGCACTGAAGACTTTCCAGAGGTAAATAGGTTCAATCTTGAGTGATCTAAAGTTGTCTTGCGTTTTGGTGTACTTGGACATCATCAATATTTTGAGCAGGACATTCACCAATCACCTGGAGCACTTGGAGGAAGTGTAAAAATATTTAATGATGGCGAGTTTGAAGATCAATCTGAGAACATGTCATTTTTATAAGTAGAGCTTGAATATTTGGGGTTTGTGGTGAACTATGGCGGATTACAACTGCAGCCATAGAAGATAATAGCCATCAAATGATGTCAATCCTGAAAAGCGTTCAGGACATATAAGTCTTTCTTGGAATAATTGGCTACTATTGCTGATTTATAAAAGATTATGCTAACATCACCAAACCATTAAATTCACTTGTTTAATGATCCAAAAAAGGATTTGTGTGGAATGAGGAGGCCCAAGAATTGTTTGATGAGCTATGAAGATATCTGATGACTAGTCCTATTCATCATACTTAAATCTCAATAAGAAATTTATTTTTCAAAAATGATGCTTCATTAATAGCAATTGGTGCTATTCTAAGTTAAGTAGACAAAAATGGAGAGGAGCATTTAGAAGCGTATGTGAGCAGAACATTGACACCAGCGGAAAGGAACTAAAAAGTGACAGAAAATGAGTGCCTTGCGGTGATCTATTCCTACAAACAAACTTGAGTGTATATAATTGGGCCACACTTCAATATTGTTATTTACCACTCATCTCTATGCTGGTTATACAATATTAGAGAATTGGAGGGGTGACTGATATGATGAGCTCTGAAACTGCAAGCTTATTCTTTTGTGTTATATAT